>JAZAVJ010000487.1:0-18440 GCA_037954315.1 Neonectria punicea | reverse complement strand
TGGCTTCCATAGCTCAGTTGGTTAGAGCTTCGTACTAATACTTCAACTTGCAAGTGTTGGTAATGCGAAGGTCGCAGGTTCAAGCCCTGCTGGGAGCATTTGATCGTTCACATCGCCCGCCGATTTTCTTTTTTTGCTTCACGGCGATCTTGTAATTCTTTTTGATCCTGCCAAAGAAGCAAAGGAATAATGCATCCCGATCAAGTCTACTGAATAACTAAAGCTGTATTGTTCTTGTTGTTTCCCACACGTGACTTCGGAGCGTCAAACAATCAATTCGCCGAGCCTCGGCTCCGTACGGGACCCCTCACTCCACTATTCCCGGCCCGGAAGTCTCACTTATAGCTGGCCTCTCACTCCGCTGACACTCACCTGGAGCATCGAAAAAGCACATCGAGGATGCTGAGCACGTCACTCCATCATCCTGGCTGATTCTCATCCTCATCCTCAAGTTCGTCAGCCTACTGCTCGACGGATCGAGACTGAAACAATGCCCGACAAGGCCCAAGAGCGTATCGACGCCATCGGGAAGCAACTGCTCCCGCCCATCGCCAAGGTTGCCCCCGGGTCCAGTGCTCCGCGGGTCAACAACAAGGTCATCATCATCACTGGTAGGCTTACAAAACGCATCTACAAATTCCTTGTTCTTGTTCTGACCTTGTCGAATAAGGCGCCAACTCACCCCTAGGCATCGGCCGTGCCACGGCCCACCAATTTGCGGAGAGCGGTGCCCGAGCGCTCTATCTATGTGATTATGACGGCTCGCATCTCGATGCCCACAAGGAGGAACTAGCTGCAGCATTCCCAAACGTCGAGCTTCACACCCGCCGGTTTGATGCCGCCGACGAGCTCAGCGTCAAGGCCGCCGTGGACGATGCCCTGGCTCGCTACGGCCGGCTCGACGTCTTCTTCGCCAACGCCGGCGTGGTCGGCAAGTCGGTGCTGTTCTCCGAGTTCAGCAACGATGAATTCATGTCTATTCTCAAGACTAACACGCTGAGGTGGGTACAACCTAGTACCTAGGGTTTTTCCTTGTTTCCCCAGGCAAACTCCACAACTGAGCGTCAGCTAAATAACCCGGCATGCAGTGTCTTCCTTGCAGCCAAGTTCGCGGCGCCGGCCATGATGAAAACCTCTGCCGACAAGCCCCAGCCCAGCGGCAGCATCATTGGCACGGCATCCGTGGCCGGGCTCCGCTCCAACGCCGGCTCGACCCCTTACTCGGCGTCCAAGGCCGCGGTGGTGTCGCTGGCGCAGACCACGGCCTACCAGCTCGCCGGCACCGGCGTGCGCGTCAACGCCATCTGCCCTGGCCTCATCGAGACGGGCATGACGGCGCCCATGTACCAGGCCGCTCGCGCCCGCGGGTCGGAGAAGAGGATCGGGCAGCTGAATCCCCTCAAGCGCGGCGGCCACGCAGACGAGATTGCACGGGTTGCGCTGTTCCTGGGGAGCGACGAGAGCAGCTATGTGAACGGGCAGGCCTGGGCCGTGGACGGGGGGTTAAGCGCTGGCCATCCCTTCGTGCCGGGGAAGCTGGGTTAGAGGAGAGATGTTCATCCAGAAACCAGGACGTGGTAGATTAGCGTACCGACTGCTGCAACCCAGGAGATGAGAGTGCAGGCTGTTGCAGCGCATGCAGGTTCTCCTCCGTGCCTGCAGACACTTCTCCGTGCCTGGGTATTGGGCTGCGAATATACCTAGTCACACCGTTTGAATTACGTCTTTTCGCGAGTCGATGTGCAAAGACGACGACATCTGTAAACGACTGGTGCTCTCGACAAGAACAACTGGGACCCCACCGGGGATTGGCAAAACTCGAAACACCAACGCTAATCGATCTTCCATGTCAACCAGGGAATTTTCCATCGTCTAGGGCGCAATCTAGAGCATTCTACCGAGTCGATCCTGGGAATTTCCGAAACGGGTTGCGACTGAAACTGAGCTCATCATGGCTGAGGGTTATGGTTGTAGCACCAGACGGAAACATCTGACGACGAGCCCACGATAAACAACGGATGCAACCCGGCGCCGCGTCATCACCTCCCACATGCCGACCGGGGACCCTCCCGAAAACCCCCAAGCGCCCCTAAACCTCACCGACGCCACCACCCACAAACCACAGCTCGCCCCCATCAACCCGAAACTGGAAGCCGTCAACTTGGGGACTCTCCGTGCGCTCAGAGATGTTCCGCCAAGTAGATGCCAGTGGACCCCGGCACTGATCGCCAGGGGAGAGCTCCATCGACGCCAGCAACTCCAATGACTTCAATAACTTCAGGGACCGGGGCCGGCGGACGAAGCACTGTAGCAGTCTAGCACGATGCAGCAAGTCAACTGCGAAGCCAGCCCTAGCGTCGTCATGTCAGAGAGTCGCAGTGAAACCACCTTGCCAGGCTATCCAGACCGGGATACTGACGCCAACGCGTAACCCTCGTGGCGGCTCTCAACCAGGGAGCAACCAGGAACAAACCAGGAATCAGCGAGATGCTACCAGGAGTTTGGCAGAAACGGCAGAAACGGCACTCTCCGCTGTGCTAGCCAAGGCAATGTCCACGGCCTCGAAAATGGTATATATGAGTCCTCTTCCGTTGGCTCTAAACACCATCTCAGCATCGTCTCCATCGCCATCTTTTCACTCTCGCTTCTTTCTTTCAACTTCCGGTCTTTTCAGTTGCAGGGCATCTGATCCGTCTTTTGTACAACTTCATATTCCAAGTCATCTCCAAGTTTCAACTTTTCAACATTCCTTCATTCGCAATGGCTGTCCTGTCCCTCCTGACCATGGCCTTGGCCATCTCTGCCCGCGCTGCTGCCCAGGGCTTCGGCGGCGAGTCCTCTGAGACTCCCGGCTTCGGCGGCGGCAACGCTGAGCACACTCCCGGCTCCGGCAACGGCATCCCTTCTGCTATCGGTACTCCCGGCGCTGGTGGTTTCGGTACTCCTGGTGCTGGTTTCGGTGGTGGTTTCCCCACTGGCCTTCCCACTGGCCTTCCCACTGGCACTCCTACCGGTCTCCCGACTGGTCTTCCTACCGGCGGCTTCGGTGGCTTCGGTGGCTTCGGCAAGAGGCAAGAGGGTGACGATGCTGCCCAGACCCCCGGCGGTGACTTCGGTGGTGCCAGCCACACTCCTGGAGCTGGCTTTGGAGGCCACGGCCACGGACACCACACTCCTGGCTCTGGTTTCCCCAGCGGCTCTTTCACTAAGACTGGAATCCCCTTCGGCACCCCCACCGACGCCGCCTTCGCCGCCGCCGCTGCCACCGAGACTCCCGGTGCTGATGAGGGTGAAGGTCACCACGGTGGCTTCCCTGGCGGCTTTCCTTCTGGCACTCCTAGCGGTTTCCCTGGCGGCGCTCCTTCTGGTACCCCCGGCGGTTTCCCCGGTGCCCCCTCTGGTACCCCCGGTGCCGGTTTCGGTGGTAGCCACACCCGCATCTCTGGCCTCAGCTCTTTCCTCACCAAGACCTACGCCCGCGCCACGGCTACCGCCGAGGCTCGCAAGTAGACGAGTCTTGCCCGCCGCAATGATTCGAGCCACACGGATGTTAGCCTGAAGATATGAGGAGGATAGGTTGATATGTATATAATCTGGTCGAGAAGCTGGCCTTTGGATCCTTCATTTTGTATCTACTTCCATGGCGGTGCCCGTCGCTGTCAATTGAAAAATCTTGGCGATCATAGACTCTTTCCAAGCTCGGTGATCGGCGCGTTTCGTTTCGCTGAGAAAATCGTACTTGTCCTGAAACATCGTATCCGCTCGTTTGATCTGCATCTTGGGGATCGCCTCCTCGTCTACTATGTCGACATCGTCAAGCTGACTACGCTGAGTCAACTTGGCCACGTCCGTGATGCCTAAATACCAGTCTCCGGTAAGCCAGCCGCGCTCGTTGACCTGGGCAACCGCATCGTCGAATTCTTTGGTCTTGGGCTTGATCCAGCCATTCCACGCTTCGTCGTCTTCAAGACCCCTGACGGTAACCTCTTTACGTGCCCGAGCGAGCAAGGCAAGGATCTCTTTTCGTTGGGGAACGTAGCCTTCGCGATCAATGGCTTCCCCAGATGCGAGGGCACGAATCCGCATGGTGACAAAGAAATAAATAGCGGCAAATACGACGGTAACATTCTGAAGCACCCATTCATCTTCCGTCTTCCGTCCGCCAGGGGTAACTATAGCTTCCATGCCAGCGAGAATGGTTGGGGCAAGCTTCTTGTGATTAGTTTCCTTGCAGATGAAGCGAGTGGCGGGATGGATCCAGGGGTGAAGCCCATTTTCAGGCACCGAATTGGCTGTTTTGCTTGCAGATTTCGTCGGGGTCCCGGTCTTTGATGGGGTTCGCCATTGTGCAAGACTCCTTTCCTTGGTCGGCGTGGCGCGGGATGGTACTCGAGTTGCAGAGCCAGGCGAGCTTCCAAGCTCCCGCAGTCTTGCGCTCGGTGTTCGAACGCGACCAGAGGGAGTCCGGGGAGTGGCCGAAGGGTTGGGGAGGATGTTGTCGAGGTGAGCGTACAACCGCTTGTAGATGCGGGGAGGAATCGGCGGCCTTGGCTCGATGGGTGGCAGATCAAGTGTTATCTTCAGTCTGCTAGAGTTAGATTCTTGAACAAAAATTGCGTTGCCCAGTAGTAGGAGTACCTGTCACAGGCAATGTTGGCGCAAGCATAGAGCCTCGCAATCTCCTCCTCGGCCTTCAGAGTGCTTGCACGATGCCGGGACTGTGCGAGGAGAGAGGCCGCAAGCTCCAGGAGACTGGGCGGAAGATCCGAAGCATAGGTTGGGATCAACGAGAGTAGCGCCTGATCGATTTGGCGACTCATCTTGGCCGTTGTCGTCAAGAGGCTTTCGATCGGTAGTGGCGGTGACGATGGCGATGGATTGTGGTCCAGGGTTAAGTTGGCTACGAATACGCACGCGCCTTGAGTGACGCGCCGCTTGGGACGACTCCTACGCCAAGTCACGGGTTACCCCAGCACTTCCAGTCCAACGACCTACCTAATTAGGAAGCACCCCAGCAAACTCTCGGGAACTGTAAATAGTGACTTTTCAAGAGCCAGCTGGAGAGAAAGAAGATTCGTTTCGGCATCGAGGTTGATTTTACGAAATCTCGGGATTTCATTCCACGCCTCACTGCCGTTTCTAGTTGCTGTAGCTTGAGCTCGCTCACTGGTTGATATGGAGACCGGCATTCCAGTGACCCCAGCGCCCTGGCACGCCAAAGAGGCTCTGAGCTTCAGCAGCTTAGCTCCCCACTAACCAGCCCTGGCACGCAATGGACGGTTATCGCCCCCTGCCTCCACAGTAACAATTACGATAGCGGCCACGAAGATCGAGTCGACGGGCGACGAATCATCCCAATCTTCTAGTCATCCTCCAGTCGACGATCTTGGGTTACTTCTCTTCGTCAGCTTCTTCGTCCACCTCCATCCCTTGATCTCGACATCGACTCCGCTCTTCGAACCAACCCCCGGCGAATCCTCCTCCTCGTCCCTGACGGCTCTCCACGATGCGCGCAACTGTCTTTCTCAGCGCCGCCTTCGTCGGCCTGGTCGCGGCCCATGGCGGCGGCGGCGTTCCTCCTCATAAGCCCATCGTCTCCGAGAACGCCGACTGGATGACGAAGCACATGGCCGGTATGTCCCGTGCCGTCCCCTTGCTGTTTGTGTCGACATCTCTAACATGACACGCGCAGAGGAGCACCACATCGGGAACTGGGACGCCGGTGCCTTCTTCACCCTGCACGACTACGACAGCAACGGCCGCTGGGAAGGCGCGGAGATGCAGCGCACGTACGGCCTCATGGACGTATCGAACAAGGACATGCCTCAGAAGCGGAGGGACGAGGTCCTCGCCATCCTGCTGGGCCTCCTCGACACGGACGGCGATCGCTCCGTCAGCCGCGAGGAGTGGACCAACTTCATCGCCCAGGGCAAGACGCTGCCCGACCTGGGCACCGGCCCCGGCCACCATGGCGACGACGAGTACGAGTATGAGATCCACCACTGGGAGAAGTACCACGATGAGAACACCAAGCTGGAGGACCTGACGCACCCCGAGGACATCGAGCACTTCAAGAAGCACGAGGAGATGGAGGACGAGGAAGACCGCCTCGACGCCCTAAACAAGATTCCCATCATCGAGGCCAACATTCCCCAAAAGTTCCGACGGTCGTCTTAGACCGACCCGTGGAATCCTTATCCACCCGTGGTAGGATAGAGGCGCGCGGGTGGAGGCGTATGATATCATGACGGATGATTTGTACTTTTGGTAATATTGCTATGCACAGCTAGAACTTGTAACATGGACGTCAAAGACGCAATGCCAGACGCCTGGCGCAAATGTCTTGACCAGCTCGACATGCTCAACCTTGACAGTTCGCTCTTCCTTGCTATTCATCCAGCTCTCAAACCGGTCCTGGATCTCCTGCCGTCTGGTCTCCGTGTCGTTGACGCCCACGTTCTCGTGGAGGTGTAGCCATGCCTCGGTTGACGGAGCGGACATGTCCCACGTATGTCTCCAAGTCGGTTCGCTCGTGGGCAGGAAGCCACAGTTGACGTGTCGAATCTCTCGAACCATGCCCTGCGCTTGCAGCGACTGTATCCTTCCCAGCGCCTCCTCATTGCTCTCAAGGAACACGATGATCTGCTCTCCTCCGGCGAGGATTTCTTCAACGGGTAGTTGCAAGTGCTGGCCTTGGACGACTCTCACGCTCCACCGGTTGGCTCTCGCGCCTCGTCGTAAGCCCTCGACGCTCCAAGGATTAATCTCCCAGCAGAGAACCCTCATGCCCAGGCGGGCGTAAGAAAAGACAAAGTAGCCGATGCCCGCGTAGAGGTCGACGGCGTAGGGCTTCTCAGTCAACTCTGAGCCGATCGCCGATTGCGGAATCTCCATATCTAGTAATCTCGCCTTCTCCTTGATATTGCCGCGACTAAACATTGTCCACCTCGGCGCCCAGATCTGGATTATCCCGTTCTGCTTCGTAGATACCCAAAGCGCTTTCTCGAACTCCGACACTGACACTGCTTCCGTTGCGACGTCAGCAGGACCAAAGTCGCCGTAGAGGATGCGCAGCCCACTGGGGCTCCTCAGGACGTTCTCGTCTTCCACCCCAGTCTTGTGTAGAGGGATGCCTTGGTTCACTGCCAAGTGTGTCAAGTCGCTCTTGGCCTGAGTCGAGAGTTCCTTCAACATTAAGGACCATAGCTGTGTGGAGGAATGTTCGCTGACGTTTTGCAGCGTTGTGACCCAGAGCTCAGTGGTGAAGCTGCCAGACGAAAGCAACGCCATCGGCTCGTAGATCGTGAAGCGCTTGGGGGCGCTATTTATGAGGCCATCTTGATCTTGATCTCCATCCAATTGTGGTATGGATGCGATCCAAGCCGTGATGGCGGCTTGGATTGGGTTGGCTTTCGGCTTCTTTGGTTTAGGCATATTTGTGTGAGGGTAAAAAGCGGGCAGAAACCAAAATCTGCATTAAGATTCCTGAGGTTGGGGCAGACCTCCCGTCATATACCAGCACACATGGTCGTAAGTGAAGATGACAGGCAAGTCATTTCGACGTCCACGTAGCTCTCGAAGTTGAACATTGGCCCCTTTTGGTGCTCAAAGTCAATTGTCAATGATTCTACCCAACCAGATTTCCCACTGAAGTTCACCTAGAGTCCACGGGTATCTTGACCCTATGCTATTCTACATGCAACACCGAACCATTCCATCGTTTACGTGTATCATCCTTCATCACAAGAAGTAGTCGCCGGGTCCCCTCCTGTTCGCGGGCACGTGTCGCTGGTCGTCGGGCACCGCCGAGAAGATGCTGAACTTAGGGTTCAAGTCCTTGTCCACAGCCATAATGGATGCAACGTTGCCGCAGCGGTAACAATAGTTGGGAGCGGACCAGACCGTGACAACCGAGTTCTCCGGGAAGTGATACTGGCAGTGGTCAGCGTGAAGTTAGCAACGAGAATATATAGGAGCAGCCATACCTTGTAACCTTCGTTGACAAGCTGATGCGCTCGCGCAATCAACTTCAACCCGTTCACATGATTAAATTCCGTCGCAACCTTGTCGCCAAATAACCAGCCGGCGCCTCGAGGGCTGATAGCCCACGTTTCAACATCCTCTGGATCTGACCATACCAGGTCGCAAAACGCACCCTCATGAGGAATCTCTTGGGCCCGCGCAACCACACGGATCTGGTCAATAGTCCTAATTTCAGGGCTCAGACCTCCGTGAACACAAAGAATCTCTCCATCAATGATGGCAGCGAGAACAAGGAAGTCAAACACATGGCAACAGGCCTTCCAGACCGATGCATTGCCGTACTTCTGCTGACACTCCTCGTAGAACCCGTAAACCTGGGTGATCTGTCGCGATTCGTGATTTCCACGGACCAGGACTATTCGGTCGGGGTATCTGTCGGGTTGGTAAGCAACGACATCACACAAGGTGGTCGGGAAGGGCTTACTTCGCCTTGAGGCACATGAGTAACGTGAACGTCTCCAAACTGAAGTATCCTCGGTCGACAAAGTCTCCCAGGAAAATGTAGCGCGTCTCCGCACTCTGGCTCTGGGTTGCGGTTACACTAACGCCAGACTCCAAGCGGTCAGCCATCGTTGCATCGGGATCCTCCTCTCCCTCGTCAGCGTCAGGCTCCTCTGCGCCTTCATTTCCGCTGGTGCTAGGGCCATCACCACTAGACTTTATCTTCTTCCTCAGTTTGGGGTTCGTGATTTCGGTGGGGGGTTCGATATCGTCGGATGTGATGACGGTAGTAGCGGTCTTGGGGGCTTGGACGTTCGTTTCGCCCGGCATGCCACCAGACACGCGGAAGAGCTCGAGAAGGTCGTAGAACTGTCCGTGAATGTCGCCGCATACGGTGACGGGGGTGCAGACCGGCTGTATGTTTGATTCTGGGAGTCGGGTCAACAAGGGCCTCCAAGCCAGCCCCAGGGCGACATGGCTCACCTTCCATCAGGATCTCCTTGACCCTCTCGCACAGCTCCTTCATGGCCCTCTCGGGCAGATAGTGGCACTGCTTGGCCTCCTCGAGCCATTCATCGAGCCCGGCATTGGGCCCCAGGTTGGCGGGGCCAGGTCGAGGTACATTCGCGGCCATGTTATGGCATGCCCCGTCGCAGAGTGAGGCGAGACGAGCTGGCGGCGGGGGATATATGGAGATATATCAACCCGGCGATGCGAAGCGATGCGGTGGTACCTGGGCCCTTTGGCTGGCCCTTGGGGCAAGGCGGCGGAGCGAATGGGGGTGGGTCTTAGCCTCTTAGATAATGGAGGGGTGTGATCGTGAGACGTCGGAAATTCTTCGGCGCTGACGACGGCCTTCGAGCTTTGTGCAATTGCTATGGTTGTGTTTTGAACGGTTTGTAAATGCGATTCGTCTCTTGGAGCTTTTGGAGATGATCTTTCCATCCGGACCTCTGAGCTCATCCATCAACAGAGGCGACTCCTTCCTCGTGGGGTTTGACAGCACGTGATAGTGGCCCCCCTAGGTAGTTATCTAGCAACTGGTTAATCGCATAATCACCCAGCCCGCCCCACCGGCGCTTGGCGGGGCATCTCAGGCACAAGGCCGCGACTCATCAAGCCTTACAAGGTCCTTGAGCATTTCGGCTCCCTTTACAAGACCAACGCCACCATCGAGTACTGTTGCGGCATGCAAAAATGTCACCACAGGCTCCAAAGGTCCTGTCTCGCCGGGCTAATGGGGTTCTCCCTACCCCGGCAAGTCAAGCCAGCGAGTCTGGCAAAGTGAGTATACTCCCTCACAGCGCAACACCCGGGTCACTTTGATATCTGACCCAGATCAGGGCAAGGGCTCACATGAGAATCATGCGCCCAGCAAACCAGGGCGAGGAAGAGGGTCGGGTGGAAAGTCTGGTGATGCGACCAAGGTGCGAAAATATATCACCATCTGCAACCGAGGATTGTCCAATCGACTAACGAGGCCGAAGAATGCGACTGAGGGCGATGCGCCAAAGCCGGTCAAGACCAAGCCTCAAAATGAAGGCGAGAAGCTTGTGATCCGGCGCCTCCCCCCTGGAATGACTCAAACGGAGTTTGCCTCTATTTTGGGGAGCGAATGGGACGTTGGCAAGGGGAGAGTTGACTGGTTCTCATATGCGCCTGGGAAAATCTCCAACGAGTACGCCGCACATTCTCTTGCAGACTTTAATTCGCTAACGTTGGACTACCAAGTCCATCAAAGCCGTCACGGCCTGGTCGCGCCTACGTCCATGTCATGAGAAAGGATGACATCATGGCCCTGAGCGACTCTGTCCGAACCGCGACCTGGGAAGACGCCAAGGCCACCTTCAACAACCCGTCTCTAATCGGACCACCTGCTGTTGAGTTTGCCATCTACAAGAAGGTCCCGAGTACTAAGAAGCGATCCGATGCACGCCAGGGGACCATCGACCAGGATCCCGAGTTCATGGCTTTCCTAGAGGATCTTGCCAACCCGGCGCCACCCAGAGAGAACATCGATGCGGACGACGCGGATGATATCGCCAGAGCGGAGGCCAAGGTTACGACTACCCCGTTGATCGAGTATCTCAAGGAAAAGAAGGCCAACAAAGCCAAGGATGCTGCGGCTTCGAAGAACTCCAAGGGCGAATCTAGGGGTGGAAAGGGGAGGGGAGTTTCCAAGGACGAGGAGTCAACCAAGAAGAAGGGCAAGGAATCCAAGGAGTCCAGGGTAGACAAGGCTGTCAAGGAGACTGTCAAGATTCTCACCAAGAAGGCGACCACTGAGCAGGCTGGGACAACCACCAAGACCGCAACCACTCGGGCCAAGGATTCAAATGCCCAGGAGTTGCCCAAAAGCCGTCGCGCAGGTATCGCTGCGGCTGCTAGGATCCTTCAACGGGACCTTGGCCTCAGTCCAGGCAGTGCACATAGGAAGGCACGCCAGGATGCCGCCAAAGGAGAGACAGATACCAAGCCGCCCCCGACCAAGGAATCTCCCACTCTGGCGACTACTGATCGGCCAGTTTCACCTCCCAAGCCAGCCGATGTCCCGGCGCCGGCTCCGGCTCCGGCTCCAGCTCCGGCTCCGGCTTCGGCCTCTGGCTCGGCTACCAAAAACCGGTCTACCAGTGCGTCTGCATCGAAGACGCAACCCTCTGGTCGCAGGACCCGTGGAGGCAAAAACTCCGAGAAGACCAACAAGGCTACCGAGGGCGGAGCAGCACCGACACCAGGCACCACCAACCCACCCGTGATCCTTCTCAAGAAGAAAGGTGCCGATACCGAGTCTTCTCGGCCGTCGACACCAAATGCTACGGCGCAAGTTGCAAGCCAGGCGTCTAGCTCAAAGGGCGCATCGACGACAGCTAGTAACCCCAAAGGCGGTTCAACCAAGTCTGGATCAGCCCAGAAGAAGCCAGCAACTGTCACCCCAGATGCAGTTCGCGGGTTTGTCAAGCATGCCAACCCCTCGCAAGGTGTCACCGAAGCCCTTCTTAAGCAAACTCTCGAGGTCTTCGGAACCATCACGTTTGTGGAGATCGACAAGCGCAAGGGGTTCGCCTACGTGGACTTTTCTGAACACGAGGGTCTGGTAAAGGCGGTGACGGCCAGCCCCATAACTGTCGCCCAGGGCACTGTGCAGGTTCTGGAGCGCAAAGATAAGAAGCCGGCAAATGCCCCTCCAGCGTCCGGAGCGTCCGGATCGAGCGCGCCAGAGAAAGCGTCTGGACGGGGCAGACGCGGACGCGGGGGAGGCGGCAAGGGCAATGCAACGAGTAGCTCCCAGACCGGGACACTTGCTGCGAGCACTGGTGGCTGAAATCGAGGAACAATGTGGGATTTTCTTTCTTTGAACATCTCAGAGTATCAGCGGAGCAAGCAGACACGACCCATGTCTACAGGATTGCGCCGTTGAGCATTGTCCCTCCCCGAGCCTAATGCGATGTCGCCATGGCCTCCGCTCAATACAAAAGAGCGCAGACCACACAAGGCATTCGACGAATCTGTCAATCGCCGTGTAGCAAGAATCTCGCGACGGTCAACCAGTTACTGGTGAGCGGTGACGCGTGAGAAGGAGGTCAGGCCAAGCGTCACAGTGGCGGGATCACATAGCGCTAACGGGGTCTTCACGGGGCCGACTCTGACCTGGATCAGGTTCGTGACATCAAAACAACCACCTCGTATTTAGGAGAGAGTTACATGAGGACTAGAATGAAAGTATCGATTCGGGAATGGGGAGGCCCAGGTACACTAAGTTCGCTCGTCTTCATCGCATCCAAGCCGTGCAGTTCCCGCGCCCAACACCGTCGCCTTGTCCCCTTATATTCCTAACGAAAGTATGCACCGCACCGGCCACAGTTACTACTACTGTAACTCATGATATTACCACAGTTGGAGCACTCGTACCTGGAGTTGGACCCTCCCAAGCAAGCGCAAGCACACATGACTACAAAGCACATGGCAACCAGCGAGATGATGCCGAAGATAATAAACCCAACGAAGACACCCGCGATGGCGATGAACTTGATCACTACGCCCGCCCAGAGAGTGTACATGCCCGGGCCCATGTACCGCCCCGGATCCTCAAGTCCCACGTCGGGCCCGTCCTCCAGGGGCACGGCGTACCGGATGAGCGAGCGTGGGCCGTTGTTCATGGCGTACACGGCCAGGACCGCGGCGGCCAGGAGCAGCGCGCCATCGAAGAAGGTGCCGAGATAGAGCGACCACAGCGGCAGCTTGCGCGACGAGAAGGTGACCACGGCGGCGACGACGATGGTGGCCGCGGTGAGCAGCGCGAGGATGGCGAGGGCGGCGGACGCCTTGGCGAATGGCACGAAGCGTTGGCGCTCGTGGTACAGCTGGCTGTTCTTGCTCTCCGAGGAGCCGTCGATGCCTTCGGAGCGGATGACGGAGGCCCAGGGGGCGATGGCCTTGGCATACGCGTCCGTGTCGTCGCCGAGCTGGGCTTTGAGGGAGTTTTCGATCATGCCGCCGAGGGAGAAGGTCGGAGGGAAGGCCTTCTCGCAGTGGTGGTTGCTGTCGCAGACTCCTATAATACATGGTCAGATGGGAGTTTAGCGGATATCAGGGGCGACGACTTACCCGAAAGGCCCCAGTACCAGGCATCTGGCAAGGCGGAGTTCTGAAAAGACGCGGCGGACCGGTTCGTGATGAGCTCGACGGAGGCGAGGAGGTCAGTCTGCTGGACCTTGTATAGATGGATCGAGCTCGTTGCGTCGGAGAGACATCCCAGGACGGCGATGAAGTTGACAACCAAGCCAACTATCAAACAAGCATGTTAGTCCAACCAAGGCTCTTCCCTCCCTTCAACGAAGACGATGGTCTGCTCCAATCTTTGCCAAGAGAGAAGATACGGCCAACTTACGAAAGACGGCGCAGATGAGCCATATCCTCCATCCTCGTGAGTTCTCCTCCAACCCCCACATCTCTGCACACGACGCACGCTTGATGGCCATGACTGATGATGGCTGGCTTTCACGGTGGCGCTGGGTTCTAACTTTCCTCCTGCGGAGGCTTTTAGGGCTTGTTTAGACGTAAAGGATGGTCGAGGCGGGACGGGCCGAAAGCTGGATGGCGAACCGCTACCGCGGTAGAAAGAATTGGCTTTGAGACGTGTTCCAATATCCGTAAAGGAGTAAGATAAACGTTTCGAGTCGTGGAGAAAGTCACGGCAAATCGTCAAACGACAACATGAAGAGGTTTCTCTCTCTCCACCAAGATATGGTACCCAAGCATCTCTATATACCAAAACACGAAAATACAAGAACCCCATGCTCACACCAACGGGAACGCCAAAAACGGAAACCAAAAAGACCCCCTCTCCTCCAAATCTCCCGAGTCCTCCCTTACAGACGCCATCCTCCCACGATTGGCGGTATTGCCGCAAGCCCTGCAGTAGGCAAAACGGCGCCACGGTGATAGAGCCTACAGCAAAGCTGAAATAGACGTTGAACTAGGCCGCGGCCGGGCGAACAAACCCTGGTCTGAGTTTATTCAGCTCGACCCCTGGAGGAGCGAGGGTGGCCCTTGATGGGATTGGCAAAGCTGAAAAACGGCGCTGCGTCATTGGTTCGAGGCCGCGGGTTTTTGGGATGGGCGTCGAGGTCATGCGGTCTGTAGCTCGGCGTGAGGTTGCAGCCCTAAAGCGTGGAGGCGTTACTGCGTCTCGGTACGAATATTCAATGAGACACGCGACATTATAGAGTATTCGTAGGTAGGAGCAATATGGTTATTCTTAGAATCTCGGTGTACGAAGCAGACTCTCAGATTGCGTAGGTACTTGGATACCTAATCTGCCTTGCCATCCCCGTTTCCCATTCCAAACGGATTCCTCGCCCTAGCCTCATCACCGTTGTTTGTTGGTTCATCTCATTCCCGGACTGCACGAACAGCCTGAATACCCACCCGACTCGGGAAGCATACTGACTTGGGCGTCTCGTAACGCAATGTGCCTTGAGTGTCAAACCCCGGGCCATATGTCATAGTCCTTCGGTACCTGCCTTGCCTTACCTTAAATTAAAGGCTCAAGGGTGGGGAGACTATGTATCACGGCGTGTGGCTTGATGGGTTAGTGTTTCATCTTGCCGCGGAGGCGCACAAGTCGTCATTTTATTGACGGGAGAGACATGCAGGCGCCAAGATAGTTATCATCATTTGACAGTTGACAGAAAGAAGTGTATAAAAAAAAGGAAAACTATGTAACAACTAACTGGCTGGCTGTCCCGCTCGAGCAGATGGGAATCGATCCCTCTTAAAATCCCCGGTCCCGAATGACAAAAAAACAAGCACAAGTCTATCCCTAAATCTGAAGGTGTATATCCATCCCTATGGTGCGTTCCACCGATTTTTGGTTGCCCAACACCTATGCGCCAGCTGAAATCCATCCCGTATCCAATCATCCATCCATACATCTCATCCAAACATTGCGTCCATACATGTCATCTCCATTGCTTACGCCAGCGCTCCCAAAACAATCAGGACAACGTACAACACTACTCCAAGACTGAATCCCAGTACAATGCCCTCGCGTTGAGCGAGAACCTTCATCATCCACTGCCTCGCGTCGCCTACCCACAGCGTCTCTCCGACGCCACGCCGTGCCGCCTTGAGGCCCCGGAGCCCATCCATACTCTCGACGTTCGTTTCGTTGTGGTACTCTTGCACCGTGTTGTTCTCGACTCTTTTCTTCACCCATGCGTCCATCGTCGGTCGCTCTTCAAAGACCGCCAGCTCGTCAATTTTACCATCCACCCTTTCCTGGAGAATCTCCTCAATGGGCTTCGTCGAAGGCTCATCGGTCGAATAGAGCTCCTTCTTAACCCTGGGCACACCAAAGCCACAGCTTGTCTGGGCCTCGAAGACGTCAGCCACTACCACCGCTCTAGCACCATCGAATGCTGATCGTTTGCCCTTTGCGATTTTGCGGACCAAGTCTGGGAAGGCCGGCTCGTCCCACTCAACGATTCTGGATCGACAGAAGAACCTCACAATCCGAGGCGCAGGCCCAAAGCTCATAAACATCAGGCAGAGACGCCCGTTGTCGTACGAGTGAGCAATGGTCTCGCAGCCAGAACCGGTGCGGTCGATGTAAGCGCACTGGTTCGGCCCCAGAATTGCAAAGTGTGAATCCGTCAGTCCCTTGGGCGACACATTGATATGGGACCCGAGAGTCGGCGCCGACCCGGTAAAAAAGACGGGCTGACGCTGCACCCACTGGCCAAGCTCGTCGGAAATAGAGGGGTAGAGCTTCATCGTGTGGTTCGTTGATGGAGGGGATGGGTCGATCAAACCAGGAACAGCATGCGACCGGGGTATAGAGTCACGCTGTTGTCGCGAGGCCGAGGCAGCATATATGCGAGTTGACAGAGGGGAATGCTGGTGTCCCGGCAACAATGCGAGGCTGAGAGAGAATGGCCGAAGTCTGGTAGGGGCTGAAGAGGCGGGGAAAATGACGGTGAGGGTTGATTGAGTTAGGGTCCAGATTTGCCACAACCCCGCGGACTGCCCGACTCACGGAGCCAAGGTGACAAGTCCGGTCTTCGGCAGCAAACTGCCCGGGGAAGAGAGCCCAAGTGGGTCCGCAATGAAGCCCAACCTGAAGGAAGTTGTGTGAGTGGATTTACCACGGAGGGAGGTGATGATGAAATTGGTTCGACCCATCGTCATGACGAGATGCATCGCGAGAACGAACACGCACAAGGTTGCCAATACGGCCCGTTGCACTGCCCGGGGCACACATTCATCGGTCAGATTGCGAATGTGTAGATCCATGAAATGAATCCAGTTAGTTGGCGATGGGGTACGGGTGGTAGGAGCCGTCCTCGAAGGCGTCGTCGCCGAAGGCACTGCTGTCGCTGCTGAAGTGACCGGCAGCGACCACACTGGCTGTACGAGGCACGTTGGAGTATGTGCTGCCCTTGTGGGATTGCGCGGGTGCGGGTGGCTGCATGCGTCCTGCTGGCACATGCGTGTAAGCATCGAGGTCACGAACCGTGGGGTGCGAGGAATACCAACCGACGGGTCCCCATCCCTCAATGAAGCTGCTAGGTTGCCGCGTTCCGTTGGACGGTCGTTCGTCGAAGCGCTTCGACAGGCGCTCCTTATCAGCCTTGGCATCGGACTTTTCCTTGTTGCGGCCTCGGTCTTCACGCTCACGCTCACGCTCACGCTCACGCTCACGCTCACGCTCTTGTGTGCGATGGCGCTCCGCACGACGTTCTTCACGGTCACGGTCTTCACGGGGCTCCTTCTTACTAGAGGACGAGGTCGCCGACTTGCTAGACTTGCTCGAAGTCTTGCTCGAGGCCTTGCTAGGAGGTCGCGACGCCAGCTTGGGACGCTCCGGGACGGCGGCGGTCAGGGTAGGGGTGGCAATGGGGCTAGTCATGGCAGAAGGGGGCGCCTGGCCGTTGAGGGCGTTGAAGCGCATGAGAAGGTTCTCGTGCTTGGCCTTCAGGCCGATGAGGCGCCGCTCAAAGTCTTGACGCTCAAACTCGAGACGCGCATTCTCGTCAGTGAGGTGCTGGTTCTCGCCGGCAAGGTGCTGGTTCTCTCCAGTCAGGTGCTGGTTCTCCCCAGTAAGACGGCGGTTTTCATCCTTCAAGTCATGGCTCTCCTCCTTGAGTTCATGGGTTTCCTCCTTAAGGTCACGGTTGTCGTCCTTGAGTGTCCGGTTGTCCTCCTTGTAGGTGCGGTTTTCTTCCTTCAAGTCACGGTTTTCCTCCTTTAGGGTTCGGCTCTCCTCCTTCAGAGTCCGGCTCTCCTCCTTGATGTCACGGTTTTCCTCCTTGATGGAGCGGTTCTCCTCCTTCAAGGCACGGTTCTCTTCCTTCAAGGAGCGGGTGTCCTCCTTGAGCACATCCGCCTCGGACCGCACACCATCGAGCTGGGCCTTGAGCTCGCGGTAGGAGACGACGTTGTCGTTCAGCTTCCGGCTGGCCTGCTCGAGGTTGGTTTTGAGCTTGTCCTTGTCGGCTTTGAGCTTCTCCTTGTCGGCCTTGGCCTTGTTAAGATCAGCGGTGACCTTGTTCAGGTCGATGAGATTGGAGTCGTAGCCATATTCGTAATCGAACTCGTCAATCTCATGCACCCTATCAACGGAGGAATGCGGGACGTGACGGCCGAAAGAAGCATTGGAGTGGGCAGAGGAGCCGGTCCTCTTGCCGGTGTGTGTAGAGGTCCTCTGGTGCAGCGGCATGGTGACGACTGCGAACGGTAGCCCGCACACGAAAAAGCGACGATGTTGTGTTTACTGGTGATTCGATGTTTTCCTAAAACTGCGATGCAGCGCTGCCCAACGACGTGTAGTCTGGCAGGAGTAAGGCGGCGCGGACGAATTGCGAGGGGCGGTTGGGCAGGGCCTCAAGGAGGGGTGGCAGCGGTGGGAGCGGGAAGCGGTAGGGCGAACAAGCGCAGATAACGTAGTAGTAGTGGTGGTAGATGGGTGCCAGGTGTGCAAAGTGCAAACAGGTATATAAGAAGCGGCAGTGACTCAGACTCGGAGAGACAAAGTAAGAGTTTTATCCCTTTGACGGAGACGAGCAGAGCACACACACAAAAAGGAGCAGGGACCAGATGACAAAAATTCCCGTGGGTGTGTGCGCGCGCCCGGGAAATAAGGTCGGGCTCCAAGGCAAAAGAAAAAAAGGATCGGGTTGATATTTTATCAACTCTCGGGTGTGGGAGGAAGAAAAAAAAAATCTGGCTGGAATGGGGGAGGGGTCGTCGGAATGGCAAGGGAAAGGGAAAAGCCCAGGGAAAGGCGGGCAGCACCGAAACTTTTTGACCTTTCGACTGACGGATTGCTGCCTCGGAACTAGACGACGAGATTTGAAAACGCCTTGCGCATGGAGCCGAAGGGGTGGGAGGATTCTCTCTTTTACCTATTTCTGGGTGAGAGAAAAGGTGTGTGTGTGCGCGTGTGTGAGTGTGTG
>JAZAVJ010000486.1:0-18467 GCA_037954315.1 Neonectria punicea | reverse complement strand
ATGTTGTTGAGGGGCGAGGAGGGGAAGGAAGGGGGGGCGTGTGCATCGTCGCGCGCGAGACTGTGCAGTAGCGGATGGCACTTGGGGCGGTTTGACTTAGTGTATTTAGCCTCTTTTTTTCCCGCAGGGACAGGGAGACGGGGGGAATGCAATGCATGGGGGGGAGGAAAAAGTGGGTGGTGGGTGACAGCGCTGTGCAGGGCGCTGTACAGGGTACTTTCCATCCTGGATTGGGGGCGGGGGGAGCCTGCGAGCTGGGTGTGTGCAGTGGGTCCGGTGGGAAGGGAAGGGTACAGCATCCGCCCCGTGTGTGAATGGAAAGGGCTCCAGGTAACTGCACGCACTTGTCTTGGTGGATATGTACTTTGGACGGAGCAGCCGCTTTGATGGGATGAGACGGGATGAGGATGCTAGTCGCCCCGTCTCTCTCTGGCTCTGGTTGCGATGTTTGATGCCTCACGGTTGGGCTGAGAAGGGCCTGCCTGCTCGTATCGTACAGTAGATGACATCAACTAGCAAACTGCAAAGTCCGCCAATTTCGGCCGAAAGATGGGCGTGTGTGTCCTGTCGTTCGTCCCCTTTCGCCAGGTGGCTGCCCTTCGTACATGGAGGCTACTGCAGCGCAGTACTGTACCGCACTTTTCTTGCGTGGCAGAGACGAGAACGGATGGATGGATTGGGAAGCTTGGTTTTGCCACGAAAACCCACCGCAACCCAACCTATTTACCCATCAGCCCCCCAAAACTAAACTCCCGGCGCCGTCTACAGGCTACTGAACCTAGCGGACGGAGCCAAGCACGCGGTTTATGGTTGAAGTGTGTTCATGTTACCGCTAATTGAGTAAGAGAAAAAAAGGCAAGGTAAGGTAAGCACGGATGACTACGAGTCCCACCGCACCCTAAGGTTTCCATCCATCTCCCCACACAACCAAACGTTCGTGTTGGAGTGGGTGCTGCAACACGTACCGCAGACACGTGGAGTACTTTGCACTGGCCCTTTGTTCCTTTCAGCCACCATGTACACGCATCGTACAGGTTGCGTTTTGCCACTCTTCAAGGACTTGTCCTTGTTTCTTGATTGCCCGGGTACGAAGTATGGAACGAAACAAGTTCAAAGTCTCTTCCCTTCCTGTCCAGGGTTTACTGACAAATTCCATGGTTGGCCCTTTCCAGGCGCTAGCCCATCACCACTAGCAAGCCTCGCATCTCACGGCCCGCACCACCAAAAAGGACGAAACGAAACATTCTGGCCTTTTCTTTTCCCCCTACATTGGAAGGTTTGTCCAATAACAGCCTCCCCTTTGCGTTTCCTTCTTGGCCATTTCCCTAAGGAGTTGTGTGTTTCCTTTTTCGTGCTTCCCACCCACCCATCACCATCACCCCCTTCTTTTTGACTTACCGTCTTTTTCAAAACCATGGCATTCTCAACATCACGATTGCGCATCCGCCTCACCACACGCGCGGTCCTCGCCACGCGCGGGTAGCATAGCATGGATACGCCTCCTCGCTTAGCACTTCTCGGGGAGGGGAGGGGAAAGGGGGCTCAACGGCTATTGCCTACCATTCGCACAGGTGACGAGATGGAGATACATCTGCCAGGGAGAGGCACAGAGACAGACAGAGAGAGAGAGAGAGAGAGAGCGTGTGTGTGTGTGTGTGAGAAGGAGAAACAGAGTCGAGGGTGTGGTTCGCACTCGTTTCTCCAAACCACGAGGCTGGAACAACCCATCCATCCATCAGCTTTGACTAGGACATCCTGACTCGCGCCCCATCCTTCTGCAACGCAATGCCATCATGTCACATTTGACCTCCATCCTGCAAGACTACCTATCACTTTTCTGTCCTCCTCCTGGCAGGGGGAAACCGACGAACGAGATAACTAACGCCACGGCCACGAGACCAGCTTCATTATGTAGACTACTCCTCCCACCATCTCCATCCAACCAACCATCCCCCTCCTTACTCATTCTCCTCCCACATAGCTCCTCTCTAACAGAGTCGCATCCCGACCAGGGGCTTTCTCTACCAACATGCAGATTATCACCCCACGTGCAAACCGATGAGGAAGAAACCCGTTGCCTCCCCCTCCCTCTTCTCAGCCGTAGGGCGAGCACTGACTTTCCCGCCATCCCAACGCGCTTGACCGCGCAAAGGCCGAGTCAGTCTCAACCGTCGATCATAAGCACCAACGCGCAACCAGCAAAGCAATTCCCGGCCCGTGCGTTCTTTTTCCGCCTTGCCTTGCCTTGCCGTGCTGACAACCCAACACGCGTCGCGCGGGTCATCAGCTCCGTCTCCCCGAGTCAAGACGGTCTTTTTTTCTCTTTCTTTTCGCTCGCGCCTTGTTGTTGTTGGTGTGTTCTCCCTCATCTGCCGGGATGTGCTCCCATAGGACGGCAAAAGTTCCTCAGGCCGA
Source organism: Neonectria punicea (assembly GCA_037954315.1). Taxonomy (NCBI): domain Eukaryota; kingdom Fungi; phylum Ascomycota; class Sordariomycetes; order Hypocreales; family Nectriaceae; genus Neonectria; species Neonectria punicea. Next base: position 16,052 of record JAZAVJ010000486.1, on the reverse strand, counting down.
CTCGTGCACCGCGCTGGGGGCGGATGGATGGTGGGTGTGCACTGAGACGGAGAAGATGAGAGACTGGGGAAACCCCCCGGAGGCTTCAGATCCTATGTTGCCTCTGGACCTATATTGATCGGGGGTTATGGGAACCAAACTGCCCAACCCGAGATTGCCAAGCAACCAACGTCGTGGTGCTTCAGAGATCTTCGAATGGTGGATCCCTTTGGTGTAACATGGCTGGTCAAGATTCCAATCACGACGATCAAACGACACCGTTGAGCTTCGTAGAAACAGGTGGTGATATCTTCTACTAACATCACAACCCACAGCTCTTCCACAATGTCGATTCACGTAGACAAAATAAGCACCCAAGTTATAAAACTAATTCAGTACAGTGAAGCCATTGTGATCATCTATCAGAACGCCCCGGCGCATGCTACCCTCGCAATCGACAGCACTTTCACAGATTACAAGCCTCCCTAAAAGCCAACAGCAACGCAAAGCCCTGCCATTGCCAGTCCCAAAAGCCTCCCCTTCCAAACTCTTTCTTTCAAACTCTTACAACACAATCGCCAACTCTGGCCTGTCCACCTTGTCCTCGTCTAGGTTGGGATAGTATGGCACCATGGCATCCGATCCATGAACATACGCATCATTATACAACCGCCAGTACGGCGTCCTGACCTTCCTCGCCGGGTGGAATAGTCCCGCCCAGACGTAGTTGAGCACCAAGCCCGGGCCGACAGCCACACGAATCGCCTCGATGGCCTCGACGATGCGGTCGATAACGTGCGGGCTGGTCTCGAATAGATTGGGGTACAGCAGGTTGAGAAGATGCACCATGGCATCCTCGCACCCGAGACCCACGACGCCAAGCGCGATGTGCTTGACCACCGAGGCGGCGGTTTGACGATGGACTTGATCTCGGTCGATAAGGGCGTCCTCGAGCAGGGGAGTCACGGCGTACACGTAGTCCTTGGCCATCTCGCCGATGTACTCGAAGAGGAAAGAGAGAGACTTGAGCACACCGTTCTGGACGTTGAGCTCTGGAACGCGGTATTCATTCATCAGCGCAGGCAGCACAGTGAAGGGAGCGCAAGTCTCCGCCACGATACCAATGGCGACGGCCGTGTTGACACGGGACTGACGCTCCTGTACTCGAAGGTTGTTGAGGAGGGTGGCCAAGACATCCTGAGGGCCGATGGCTTTGGCAATGAAACCAAACGTGTTGTTGGCTGCTCGTCGAATGCCCTTCTTGTGAGCCTTGAGCATGTCGAGCAGCTCGAAGCAGATTCGCATCCATTCTCGGGCGTTGACGCTCTCCGGTCCGCGATCCGCGATACGACCAACCAAGTCGATCGTGTTCTCCTGCACCTTTTCGTGACGGTTTCGCAAGATAGGAGTCAGTCGAGGAAGCAGGTCCTTGATCGGCGGCTGCATCTGCGAGATACCCACAACAGTGACAATCGATCGCAGAGCGCCGAGGATAGAACCAAGCACCTCGGGGTATTCTTCTCCGAGGTATTCGTAAAGAACGATGCCCAGCTTGCCCATAAGGGCATCTTCACCGCACTGCTTCATCACCATGGCAATCCGAGAAATGAGATCGGCCGCCTGTTGTCGAACCGTGGCCGACTTGTTGTTCAGCCGCCAGAGGATCGTGCTGACAATCTGCGGCAAGTATGGCTTGCATCGAGTGCCGAGGGCGTTGACGACAGAGCCGAATCCATTGAGCATAACAATGTCCTCGACGCTCTGTTCCTGGAACGCGTGCAGGATACCATCCACGAGCCGTTCCTCCAGACGTTCGCCAATATCAGCGGCACCCAGGCTGGACACGATCTTCTCCACCGTCTCAACCGTCATCTTCCTGTACGCCTCGCTTTCATCCTTCAGGTTGTTGACGACCCTCTCCACGATCTCGCTCACGCCGACTTTTTGACCAATGTCAACCGTCGTCTCGACCACTTGTCTGTAGTTGCGCTTGTCCAAGGCCATTCGCCTCACCCAAAAGCTTTTGAAGAATTCATCCAGAACATGCTCCTTGAGGTATCCAGCCGTCACACCATCCGTTCCCGCGCACTGGGAGACAACCTTGAGGACAACCTTCTTCATCTCCTCGTCTGGTGACGAGAACTCACGAAGTAGAATCTCCATGATCTGGCTGGTGTAGTAATTGGCGTATTCTTCGTCCATGAGTGGAATGATGAAGCCAACTGCCTTGAGGAAGCCGGCCAAGCCCTTTCCTCGCTGCTTGCGGGCACCTGTCCACAAGGGGTTGAGGATATCATCGAAGCTCTCGATACCGTAGGGGTTGGAAGCTTCCGCTAAAGCTGCGATGGCAAGACTGGTTACCGTCCTGACCTTCGTCTGCTCGTCGTTGAGGTTAGGCCCAATGCATTCCACCAAGCCCTTCAAGTGCGGAAGTACTGCACATCCCATGAGAATAGGGATCTGTTGGACAATCTTGACACCGGTGTGACGGGCTTGCCAGGACTTCTTGCTTCGGCAGACGGCTCTCAGGAAAGGTAACAGGGCTGGGATGCCGAGGGCTGACGCCACGACAGCGAAGGCTCTGGCCGTAGTGTTCCGGACGTATTCATCAACGTGATCGATATCGGGTCTCATGGTGCTAATCATCGTAGCAAGACCGGCTGCCTTGCTGAGGTTGGAGATGATCTCACGACCCTCCACTCTCGCGTAGTAATCTTGGTCGATGAGGAGAGGCTCGATGACCACAAGGATCTTGTGAACATAGGGGCGGACCAAGTCGTCGAGCTTGTAGAGAATTCTGTCAATGACCTTGACCAGCAGATGGCGCTCTTGGTCCTCCAGTGTCTTCTCCATGAGTAGGGGAAGAATCTGATCGAACAGTGGCCCGGCTCCGAATTGTCTGGCGTTGTCCGTGATTTGTCGAAGAGCTGTCTTTCGCATAGGCGGAGTACCGTTCTTGATCTTGAGCAGTAACCTCATGATCTTTCTCTCCTTGAGTTCATCAACGGTCAGAACATTCTCGTCGGAACCATCGGTGAGCTTTCCAAAGTATGCCATATCCTCAGGCTTGAAAAATTGCAGGTCGCCGACACCAGGGATCTCAGCAGGCATAGGCTTCCCACTGAGGCGCACTTGCTCAGGATCTTGCATCATGAAACCTGTTTGAGCCGCAGGCGTGGCCATGAGCTTGTGGGCGGGAGCGCGCACAGGCTCATACCCCGGGGGGGGGTCAAGAGTCTTGTAGCCTTCAGCTTCGCCAGGCAGAAGGATGTCGAGCTCCTCATCGCTGAGAGGCATGTTGCGGCCAGAGATATCGGTTCCGAATGTCGACGGCATCGCAGGGGCGGACGACTGGTGCATTGGAGTAGCAAGGCCTTGGTTGCCCATCGGGGTGGCAGATGGAGCTTGGTCCCAACGCGAACGCTTCTTGGGAGCATCTGCACCAGCCGCATCGATGGCAGGCGCTTGATCCCATCGCGATCGCTTGGTCTTAACAGCGCCGTCTGCTTCAGGCTTGCCCCCTTCCTCCTCCACGACGTTCGATGCCACGTCCCATCTCTTCCTGCGCTTCTTGGTCACAACCTCAGTTGAGCCCGCTTCAGCGTTCTCCTTATCCCCATCCTTAAGTGTAGGTTGGGCGTCGTCGACATCTGGGCCACCCTCCTTCTTCGCTTGTATAGCTCGTAGGACGCGTTCCTCCTCTCGTTCGAGGTCTCGGGCTTCCATCACCTCGCGATAACTGGTACCGTTTTCGGATGCACCAGCTTGGCGGTTCTCTGCGAAAGGATCGGCGCGCGTGGGAGTGAGAGTGCGATTGAAGCGACGCTTCTGGTAATCAGTCTCGCGATCCGCGATGCGGCCGCTCTTCTCTCCCCGGCCGGCCAAGGGATCATCCTCCTCAACACCACTACCCCGAGCAAACTCATCGATCATGTCTCGCGACGCGGTGTATTGTCCGATGAGTCGGCGCGTGTTGTCGGCATCCTCCATGTCCTCATCCTCGTTGCCCATCGGCAGGGAGGCATGGTATCCAGCAAACTTGTCGCCTGCATCGCGATCGTAGAGATCATTGTCGGCGCTGTCAGTGAGCTTCTGTTTTGTCGAGTCGGCTCGTTGGCTTGAGGCGTCGAAGGTGCGCGAGCCCTTCTTCGCGGCAGCGGCAGCGTTTCGCTCCTGCTGGAGCTTCTTGATCGTCTCGAAATCCGCGTCAGACATCTTGACTTATCGAGTTCCCTGCTTCATCCCGGTTCAAGAGTACTAGGGGCGCTCCCGGCGTTGTCGTCGTGCATGGGGAGGTGTTGCTGATGTGGCTGGTCGCAAAATTGCAGTCCGTGACGAAGCTTTCCCTGGGCGGCGAAAAGTCTCGCGGCGAGATTGGTCCCCACCCGAAATTTAGCCGCCCAGGCACACTTTGGTAGGCGTATCAGCTCCTGGATCTTGACGCGAACAATCTTAAGAAGCGTGACCCCTTTGTTAAAATCTCAGAATTACCAGAGGGACGTCTTTTTCGTTTAGCAGCACTGTGGCTTCTAGTCTGCTGCGACACAACATTTGTTTCTTTCTATAAATTTACCCAGAAACTGCCCCATCTAAGAGTCTTCATTAAAGAAAGGGGTGGACTCTTAAGATTGGAGTTGGTTGGAATTTCTCAACACTCGACTCAAGACCGAGTCCGAGTCCGCAGTCTCTTTGATCTCCGTTCGACCTCCGTGATTGTTTCTGTGCCTTCCTCAAGTTTAATCTCCAGCTTGACCTCTGCCTTGGTTTCTGTCTTGATCTTTGTCGCAATAACCGTTTTCCTCTTGCGCTTCATGAGCTGGGTATCCTCCTCTACAATCTCTTCCTTGATCTTTACCACATCGGTCTCTTCCTTCTTCGTTGCTCTATCCGAGAACTCTCGGAGATCAGCGGTGAAGAGGACCGAATGCGCCCAACCTGCATATTTTCCCCAGAGCGCTCTGAAGTGGTCTCCCACGGCGTCGTACATGGCCTTATTGAAAGTCTTGGTCTTGGACTTGCCGAACTTATAGTCTCTCTGGGCAATTTGCCAGACATGCGTGTCTACGGGGACTGATTCGCCCCATCCCAGCCCCATCAGACAAACGCAGTCGGCGACTTTCGGACCGACACCCTTGAGGGTGAGAAGTTGCTCATGCGCCTCCTTGTAGGTTACATGCTGGTCCTCTGGCACTTGAGGGGTGTTGAAGCCTTGGTTTTCGGGATTCCGGAGTGTTTCTAGCCAGTCACCTGGCTTCTCCTTGGCTACTATCCGTGCAGTCTCGGCAATGTATTTGGCACGATATCCAAAACCAAGTTCTCTCAGGTGAGATTCCACCTGCTTACCTGTCAACGCATCGGGAGTTGGGAAGTCGTGGAAGGCCTCATCCCCAATGTGACCGATTAGGGGACCATAATGCTTGCATAATTTATGGGCCTAGACGAATGAGTCTGGTTAGTTAGTTCTAATTTGCCAGGGCTGCGAGTTGTTGTACCATTTGCGATATTCTAGAAATATTATTGTTGCTGCTGCAGATAAAGCATAGCAAGGCTTCCCAGGCATCCTGGCTGAGGATGCGAACACCTAAAAACTTGGGCGCTCTCTTGCGAAAGTTGGGATCGGCCTGTGACCACTGTGCGTATAGACTTTCAAGGTCCAGGTTCAAGGTGAAGTAGTGACGCAAGAATGCCTCAGTGTCGTCCGTGGCTACCAAATCGTCCTCTGCTGAAGTTGGAGGAATCAGGGGGTTAAGTTGCTTCTCCGGCCAAGTAACTTTGTAATGCAGATGCGTAGAATCTTGTTTCAGAGACAGAATGCGTCCATGTAAAGTACATATCCTAAAGATGTTAGGGATTCAATTCGCGACGCCAGAGAGTACCAATGCCAACCATTCATCATTGATCTGTCGCCATCTGAACGATTGACCACAGCGGAGCGTGGTATTGATGCATAGTTCCGCCAAATTCACGGGCAGCTTCCGCCAACCAGAAGTCCGTGCGATAGCCATTCTATGCGACCACGGAGCCGCGATCGGATGAAAGTTGAGCTCTACAAAGCGAACTTGGGAGGTAAATTGGAAGAGTTGAGACGCCTTGAGCTGGGCGCATGAGAACTCCTGGAACCAGCGGGTGCTGTTTTTGGCGCGTCAGTGGGTCACGGAGTCTTGGATTGGCGCTAGTCCTAGGTCACACTAGCGCCATCTCGCAAAAAGCTCCAGCCTCGCGCGACTCCTCCAGCTTTTAGTCCTGGAACCTCGTTTCGGCTTGCTGAACCTGCTCTGCCTGCCAACAAACGAAATCATCAATTCCAGCGGTTTCAATACTTCCTGGAGTCGCTTGTCAGTATCGCAAGCATGAACGGCGACAGTTACTCGTCCCGAGGTGTGTTCACTCTCTTCTCTCCTGACTCCCTTTGTCGCGTTGCTAACCACCGTCGAACACGTAGATGGGCGCAGGGGACGAGATTATCCGGTACATAACCCCATTATCTAGCCTTTGGCGTTTACTGATTGTGTGTAGCCTCCTCCGAGAGGCGACCGAGATGATCGCCGTGACCGACACAGAGATCGCGACCGCAGACGTTCCCGTTCTCCAGACCACCGAAGCCATCGACGGGGCGAAGGAGACGTCGATGCCTACTCTTCCAGTCGAAACCATCGGGACCGAGAGCGTGAGGACAGATACTCTGGACGTGACCGCAGACCTGAGGGTCGCGAGTGGGACCGCGATCGAGGCTCATCACGCCGGGACGCTCGACGCGACGATGAGGACCGCCCGCCCAGGCGAGAACGAGGAGGAGAGCCTTTCGAGGATCGCCGACGTGGAGGCAGGGACCGACGCGATGACGCATTCCCACGACAACATGAGAACCGCCGCAGCGCGTCTCCTCCACCGAAGAAGCGAGAGCCGACGCCCGACCTGACCGACATTGTTCCAGTTTTGGAGCGCAAGCGTCGGTTGACGCAGTGGGACATCAAGCCTCCCAGCTACGAGAATGTCACGGCTGAGCAGGCGAAGCTGTCGGGCATGTTCCCTCTTCCCGGTGCTCCTCGACAACAACCCATGGATCCAAGCAAGCTGCAGGCATTCATGAACCAGCCGGGTGGCCAGGTCACCAGTGCTGGTCTCAAAGCCAGCAACTCCCGTCAATCCAAGCGTCTTCTGGTGTCCAAGATTCCATCTGGCACAACCGAGGAAAGCTTGATGTCGTTCTTCAACCTTCAACTCAACGGTTTGAACATCGTTGAGAACACAGACCCTTGCACTCTCTGTCAATTCTCCAACGATCATTCCTTTGCCGTCCTGGAATTCAGAAGCGCAGCCGATGCTACAGTTGCTCTAGCTTTGGACGGTATCTCCATGGAAGCAGAGGATGCTGCGAATGGCGCTGCGAATGGAGGAGCTCGTGGACTCGAGATCCGCCGGCCCAGGGACTATGTTGTGCCGGCTATTACTGAGGAGGTTGCCTTTGACCCCGAGGTGGTCTCCAATGTGGTGCCGGATACCGTCAACAAGCTGAGCATTACCGGCATTCCCAGCTTCCTAACTGAGGACCAAGTTATTGAGCTACTTGCGGCCTTTGGTAAGCCGAAGGCATTCGTCCTCGTTAAAGACCGACACACCGAGGAATCCAGGGTGAGTAATTCCTGATGAACCAGTTACTATATTGGTTACTAACCGTGCTCAGGGCATTGCATTCGCCGAGTATCAAGATCCCACTTCGGCCAACCCACCTGCTCTCGATACGCTAAACGGCATGGATGTTGGAGGCAAGAAGCTGAAGGTTACCAAGGCCAGCATTGGCCCTACTCAGGTCGCCAACTTCGATGTCGGAATCACTGCCATCAGCGGTCTTGCCTCTCAGACCACTAACGAAGTCGAGACGAGTCGCGTTCTGCAGCTACTCAACATGGTCACAGCTGAGGAGCTCATGGACAATGATGACTATGAAGGTTCGTATGCTCTCACCATACCTGGCGAGTCTTTTGTTAATTCGGCATGCTAGAAATCTGCGAGGACGTTCGCGAAGAGTGTTCCAAGTTTGGTACCATCGCCGACATGAAGATCCCGAGACCCACGGGCGGCAGCAGACAGTCTGCTGGCGTGGGCAAGATCTTTGTCAAGTTTAACGCCGTCGAATCAACAACAAAGGCTCTAAAGACGCTAGCAGGGCGAAAGTTCGCAGACAGAACCGTCGTAACAACTTATTTCCCGGAGGTAAGTCAATGTGACCCATGCGCTTACATGTTGAATATAACTAAGAACGCAGGAAAATTTCGATGTTGGCGCTTGGTAGTAGGTTTAATAGCAACGCAACGTTAGGTGGAGGGTGGCTACAATTACCAGCGGTGGATGGTTTAACAGGGAGGCTTGGTTATGCGTATTAAGATGGGACGGGAGTCGTCTCTGCTGGTGTACGGGAGGGTGCGGTCAATCGAAAATGTAAAACAGTGGACATGAATTGAAGCTCTGAAGTTCAGCAACGTTAGATCATTCAGTGGTGCAAGCGCAGGAGATATGAGTGAATTGGAGATTGATTGATATGTTGCCAACATGGCTCTCGTCTAAAGTACGTTCACGTTGACAAAGAAAATTACAGAACGCGGTGATTATTGCATGAGCTTAAAGAACTATGATCCTGTTAGCGCAAGGTCTTGAGGCAGCAATCAAACAGAAAAAGCGGTATGTGACCAGATATCAGAAGTCCGTATCATTCATCGAACCCGAAGGCTCTAACATAAGAGGTACCAGAATAAGAAATGTATAGTATCATCATATAAAAGGTCGACTGGGTGAGGGGGAAACAGAAGAGACTGGACTTACCATAAGCTAGCGAGCGTTGCGAAATGGCTCTCCGAAGATTCCGAGGATCTTTGATAGGAGGAGAGAATGAATGTTCGCGGTAAAGTCGAAGGAGGAAAAGTTCGACGTAGGTACGTACGAAAGAAAAACGCGACAATGGCGCCAACGTGCCTTAGCGGCTAGTCACGTGGAGCGACCCCCGACGAACGGCTCCATCCGCCTCTGCCCTAACTAAGCGAAAAATTCACCGCTCCACACAAACTTTTCTGGACTTGGAACTTTACACTCACTCGCCTGCCGACAACTTCACAACCGCAGTATCACCACCACCAAACAGTCAAGATGGGTCGTCTTCACAGCAACGGAAAGGGCATTTCTGCCTCCGCGGTCCCCTACTCCCGCACCGCCCCCGCGTGGCTCAAGACCACCCCCGACCAGGTCGTTGAGCAGATCGGCAAGCTGGCCCGAAAGGGTGCCACTCCCTCTCAGATCGGTGTTATCCTCCGTGACTCCCACGGCATTGCCCAGGTCAAGCTCGTCACCGGTATGTGAATTGCGGACGAGACGAAATGGAGAGCGCATTGCTAACGTGGTCACCAGGTAACCGAATTCTGCGAATCCTGAAGTCGAACGGTACGAACCCTTGAAGAAGAGATGGAGGTGGTGTTGGATATACCATATATCTCTCGCCAGAGATTTTTTCTATAATGCCTCTGTATGGTCAAGACTGACAGAGAGATCAAACAGGCCTCGCCCCCGAGCTTCCCGAGGATCTGTACATGCTCATCAAGAAGGTATGTTTCCGCATTTTCAGCATTGGAGCTTTGAGGACAGAGGCTAACGAAATCTTCATCGTAGGCTGTTGCCGTCCGCAAGCACCTCGAGCGCAACCGCAAGGACAAGGACTCCAAGTTCCGTCTGATTCTCATCGAGTCCCGAATCCACCGTCTTGCCCGCTACTACAAGACCGTCGGTGTCCTTCCTCCTACCTGGAAGTACGAGTCCGCCACCGCCAGCACCATTGTCGCTTAAGCGAGTCAACACACACGGCCGGCCGCGACTGGTGGAGGTGATGGGTTCCCGGGTCAAGGAGTTGGGGGACAAATTACGGAAAAACTTGCATTTAGAGCCATGATGCTTATGCGCCCTGTCTGGGAGGACCGCAGTGTAGTCGACTGCTCAAATAGAAAGCAATCTGACCGCTGAACTGTAATGGCAATATAGCACCTTGACCCAGTGAATAACCCTTTAAATCCGAAACGCCCTTATATGCTTTGTCCTCCACCGTCTACTCCAATTCACGTACAGGGCCAGCAATGATATAAAATTCATCATGCTCAACCAACCGATTCCAATTCTTTCGACTTTTCTATCAGATATTCTCCCAAAACTCGCAACGGGTCACTCGGTCTAGCACTTCGTCAGTAGGTGTTGCCCAGGGTCAATCCGCATAATACCTACTGTTCTTTCGCCAACTGTTTCATGCCCTCAAGCAGGACTCCTGTGACCTTCATATTCAAGTATCGTCGTGTCGAATCGCCATGCGGGGGAGCTTCTGCCGGCATGGAGAAGCCAGGATCGGGATGCGCCGAGGCCGCTCTTGATCCCTGCGCGGGTGTTCCAGTTCGCGCAGGAATAGGACTCGGCGCATAGGCAGCCGGTGCGGGGGAGGACTTCATTTCGAGTTAGCGACGCTGTCTCGAAGCTGTTGGGGCAGCTGGGCGAGATTGAGATAAAAAAGGAAGATGGAGAGTGGGTGTTGAAGCTGGCGCAAAGACGACGCTGGCTAGAAATGAATCGGGTATGCGGGTCGCTTCCGGGTAGAAGATGGCTTCATGCATAAGAGCAAACACATACCGCAGGTTGCTCCATCATCGTGTCAGTCATCACCACGTCCCTCTGCAGAAGGTCTGCTTGCGCTGGTGGGACCGGGAGTATGTTGGCGCCCGAGTCGAATGACGCGGCGACTTGAGGAACATCTACCATAGAGTCGGATTTGTGTGTTTCGTCTGCCATCTTGGAGCGTCTCTGTCGGCTCAATTGGCTGTTGTGAAGGTTTTGGGCAGACTGGAGGAGGCGGCGGCGGGATGATCATCATGGTGAAGCCGACTCGCATCGGGTGATTATCGGAAAGCAACCGGAGGGCACGAGGTCAGCTGACTTCGTGTTTAATGGCCTTGATGGCTTACCCCTGTAACGTGTCTGCCTTCAGCCTTTCGCGTACCCATTCATCGATGCGTCTAACGTGGAAAGTGTCGGCATTCTGTACTCGTTTCGAGTAATGGCTTCATTTGAAGCATGGATGCGTTTGTGAAGAGACTCCCAAAGCCGCAAGGTGAGCGTGGCCGGGATACGCAAGCAAGCCGATCTGTGGGAACGGACGCGGATAGGCCAACAAAGAGAGCCAAAAGAGAGGAATCCAGAGACGTTGAATCCGATCAATCAGACTCTTCCTCTCATGGACGAGATTTCGAAAGAAGAACTTCAGGGGCAGACTACTTGGCCGATAAGGAACAAAATGGCACCCATCATCGAGTTACAGAGTTTGAGAACGCTCTGCCACCTACCGAGGTTGACGAGGAAGCAATCGAGCAGTACGAGGCAATGAAATCATCGCAAGTGAGTGCCACAGACGACGATGGGACAACAGAGAAAACCCGACCGCTCTGGGTCAAAGGCAAGAGCTCCATTTACGTGGACGCCTTCAATCTTGCCTTGGATGCTGTCTTAGACGAGGAGTCACACCTCTTCGATGAGAAGGAAATGGATGTCTTCCGGCAATGGAGAGTCCTAGACTATGAGGCACAATTTCTGTATGTTTCGTTTGTTGTTGGGATATCCTTCTATTATAGCTTACCACAATCAGATATGTTCGGTTATTCCTGAGAAAGTCAGCAACATGGCACAGACACAGCCGTTTGGGTTACCACAATGACATTTCCAACCTCGAGGCCGCGATATACTCTCTTCAGGAGTTCCGGAAACTACGTCATTGTGAAACTACGCCCACGCCGATTCCAGTCCAGGGTGTGGACCTTGAAGAATTCAACCTAGGGGAGAGCTTTACTTTTGCTGACGCATCAGAAGACTATATTGACTCCGTGGAAGAAGCTGCATCCCTCTTGAGTCTAGATGAGTTGAAGGCTTTAGGAAAGGAAGCCAAGTTCCAAGGCCGAAACAAAGCTGAACTCATCAAGTCACTTGCCCGAATGAGCCATCAACAGGCAGGGTTGATGTCGCTCGGGCTCAGTCGACACAACAGTCGTGACTCGACCGCTTCAGAAGATCAGGAAAATCTGAAGCCAAAACTCCAACGAGAAAACTCGAATCGCAAACAGCATTTCTTAAGCAAGATCGTTGCCATTCTGGGGCCGTGTGTCCGGTTGTCGTCAGCGGCGTTCAAGCTCTTCGAGCGTGTTCACCTAGTCTTTTACAGATCTACTGAGTGGACAGAGAAATCCCTAACTACCATTATTCTCGCCAAAATTGCCCGGCGACAGTTCCCCGAGTATATCGTTTGCCGAACTTCCACGATATTTGCCTCGCGGATGCACTTGCTGGAATATGAAACGGCGTTACGGCTTGAGGCGGAAGTTGATCGCATCATGGAGTTTAATGGACCGCCTGGCGAAGAAGGTTTCCGAAAGATCATCAATGTCTTTGAAAGGATATATCCTCGATGGAAAACCTTGGTGGAAGAAGAACGGCACAAGGAACAAGTGGTGTATGAGATGGGTGAAGGCGCCTATCTAAGGAGGTTTACACCAGCTCACTCTTACACGAGGATTGTACACAAAGCCGCCCATGTATTTGGAAGACTCAAAGAACACCTCAAAGAACAGCAGCTGCTGGCTGAGCTCCTTGACCAACGGCTATTCCAGATGGCTAGGCGAGGCGGTTGGTATCAGCGCAAGGCCCTTCTGGAGGAGCATTACATGCCAACGCTGGACCCGAACCCGATCTCAGCGGACCTGGAGCAACAGAAGAAGCATTGGAAAAGGACTGCGGTTGCTACTTGCGAGGCTGGACTCCAAGACACCAATTGCCACGTCATATTCCATTATGATCTCCAGAAACGGTTGGTAAAGTTAGAGAAGAAGCTCCGCATCCCGCGCCGTCTGCAACATGACTTTGGCCATGTTGGGCTCGAGAAGCCAGTGGAACACTACGTCGAAGGGGTTCAACTCAAACGGGATATACTAGCCAAGCCCGGACGCCAGGCCTCAACCAAGACTATCTGGTTGGACGGACTGGACACGGATGCAGAGTGCAGTGTGGAGGAAATGTGCCTGAGTCACTATCGATCTCAGGGCTGGAAAGGCTACCACGCCGAGGGTGGAATCATCCGCACCCTATTCGCGTACCTCTTCTACGATATTCTCTTTCTTTACATTCCCAATGTTTTCCAAACGGCGTATCAGACATGCCCGCTAGACTTACACACGGATGCCTTCTTTCCTGCACGGGCGTCAGAGATCAACCATCGCCTGGTTGAGATTGCTAACGGGGAAGGCGGACGATTGGTGCGTGAAGTCTGGGACAGGGACAATGAACGAAGAACCAGCGTGGTGGGGCTGAATTGGGACTTCGACGTCGAGGACTTGGTCGAGCTGGTGGGATGCTTCGAAGGCAGCGCCTTGGCAACGGTGTGCAAGGTAATGGCCCAGGAATACAGGCAACGCGGCGGCGGGATCCCCGACCTGATTCTCTGGCGCATCGGAAACGCGACAGGGGAGGTGTTTGAGAGTGAGGATCCTGGCAAGGCCAAGGGCGAGGTCATGTTCTCAGAGGTGAAGAGCGCGAACGACCGATTGAGCGACACTCAGCGACTCTGGATCCATGTGCTCACGGGAGCAGGGGTCAAGGTCGCACTATGCAACGCGGTGGCGAAAGAGGTCAGGGAGGTGGACTAACCGCAAACCCACAGCAATTACGATGGACTCAAAGTTCTCTCATCTACTCTGCCTCGCATAGAGAGGTAACAGACGCATCGGAAATTGGGTTTCCACTCTGGCGAGAGGGCCTCTTGGCTAGAGCATATCATCGCGAGTGGCAATATGGATCTCAGCCCCAAAAAACAAAAACAAACAGGATATATATATCTGGATACGAGGCGATGAGAACGCACCAAACCCTCAAAAACAAATTTGATGTGAACCATAGCGGCAAAAGATCCAAAATTAGCAACCGTTGAAGCTCTCTCCCTAGGGAATGTTCCATGGCAATGTTCCACCCAGCTGGATGGGTCAGGGGCGCCGGGTTGAAACCCGTTTCAATCTCGTTCGTCCTCAGGCCCCCGTTTCAGATGGGGCGAGACGCTTAACTCGAGGGGGGTGTTCGACCAAGGGAGCCAATGGGGCAGGATTACTAGAGACGGTGTGACGCGCAGGGTTATCACATTCACCATGTACGTCTTGTCACTGGCGCTCTGCGGGTTGGACGAGTACCGTACAAAGGGACGGCGCCGGTGATGCCACGCCGGAGGACGGGGAGGAGACGGCGGTGTTTGTTTTTAGTGTCTTCGAGGGATTGGGCCTCTCGGATCGCTTGGACACCTTTCCCGGGGCTGGCAAAGAAAGAACCGGGAGCGGGATTTGGTTGTTCGAGAAGAACTGATCGATATACAGAGCAATCAGTCACAAGACAGCCCGCACGGATGACACCGGATCGTGAGGGAAACTAGTCGTACCTCGCTCCCGCCAGAGTCGCCAGATAACACGACAAAGCCACCAGAGAAAGTGGGCACGACCAATTTCGCTAGCACACTGCATCCCTCGCAGTAGCTGTGTCGCAGCACATACAGCAACAGGAACAGCCCGAGCAGAAAACAACCCAGCCCAACTCCCCAAGTGCCAGGGCAGTCCAACAGCGAAGAAACGAGAAACGACGCTTCTGCATGCCGCCTCTCCCAGTCAATCTTCGCCCACAGCCGGGCGCTTAGCACGCCGCCAATCACACCCGCCGGCCCATCCCAGTGGGTGACAGGCTTGTCCGCGCCGCCCAATCCCGTGCCGGCGTCGGCCCAAGGCCCGGCGCTTAGCATCCCTCCTCCGACCGGGGTGCTGGGTCGCGCCGCCGATGGAGGCTGCTGTTCACGCCGCTTTTATGGCTCCATCCCGACGACCACCATGTGCCCGTCCATGCAGGCTGCGAATACTTCGTCCACTTCCAATGAAGAGGGGGGTACCGCCAGTGACGTCGGCTCCAGAGCAGAGAAACCACCGAACCCGTCACAGCCTAGACAGGCCGCGGGGAACGAACAGACAGGCTCTCTCCATGACTGTCCTGTCCATCCATACCATACCATGTCCCTCTCCCGCCGGCCCAAAAGCCGGCCTCCCTCGTGGACCGCCCGTCGTCCCCCTTGCCCAAGTGACCGACCGCACCTGGTGAGCCCGCCCCTCCTCCTCCTCGATCGCCGCGGCACCCAGGCCCTCACCCATTGATCGACCGATCCGTGGGTGACATCTCCCAGGTCGATCCCTCGTGTCCGATGATGCTCCTAAACCCCCGCGTGGCAACCCAACCGGAACCTGAGAAGGGGGCGCCGCCGTTCGCCAGTCCTCCTGCCCTGTATGTAAGTCATTTGCTCAGCCCGTCCACGCCTGCAAGGAACAGGGGATATATTTGGAAATGGTGAGCGGGACGGGAATGTAGAGGACACGCCGGATCATGGATGGAGGGGCGGCGACACTCGTGTGCCGCTGGTTGCTGCTCCTGTTGCTGCATCCCAGATTCGCGATGCGTGGCCTCCCGGCGGCCCATTTTTCGGCCATGGCAGATCTGCAAAAACAAACATGCACGTCTCTCTCGACGCCCTCTTCGCGAGAGGGAAAAATAAACGGGCCTGCTCGCGCGACGGTTTCTCGGCCGATGGCCTTCTCGCCTGCGCCAAACAACATTTGATAGCCCCGCAGCAAGCAGAGTGTCGGACATACGTTCGTCACGGACAAAGACAAGCGAGACGCACGAGAAAACAGCCCATGGCTTGTTGAGTTGCGAATAAACACGTTACCGCTAGCTAATATCGTGCCCTAGCTACGGGCCATTGACTCGTTTCTTTCCTCTCCCAGCAGGTGCTCCCGCTGTCCATATCTCTTGACCCGTCGTGGTCGTCATCCTGATCCCGCTTTGGATCCCCCATGGCAATCGTATTCCCGACCGCCTATCCTCCCTCTTGGTATCAGCCCCCCGTCGTACACCGTCCACCCAGGGAACGGTCAGTCCGAGGTGGGAAAAGACATTATAAACTCCATAGAACTCCTCCAGTCGTG
>JAZAVJ010000485.1:0-18685 GCA_037954315.1 Neonectria punicea | reverse complement strand
AAATCCTCTAAGCTTATAGTATTAACCTATAGACCTATCCTAAATTATTATTATTACTATTATTATTATTATTATTCTTATTATTATTATTATTATTATTATTATTATTATTATTATTATTATTATTATTATTATTATTATTATCTTTAGCTATAAGGAAATATTAGCTACTATAGTAATATAACTATAGTAAAGCTATAATACTAATAATGCTAGATTATATAAAGAGTAGATAAATATATTAGTAATCCTAAAAGAAGGAAGGAAGTTAGTATAGTAATTAAGACCTAAAGCTATTATAAGTATAGTAAGGATCTAAAGATAAGGATACTTATAAAAGTTATTAAGGAAGGAAGAAAGAAAGGAAAGTATTATAAGCTAAGTAAAAAGACTAAATACTAAAATCTAGAGTAACTATTAGTAGCTATTAATAGCTATAAAGTGCTAGGCCTATACTAACTACTAACTACTAATAGCTAAGCGCTAGATAATACTTACTTAAAACCTAGACCTCTAGCTACTAGCTACTAATAGCTAAGTACTAAATAGCTAACCTACTAATAACTAAATCTACTTACTTAAAATCCAGGCCTCTAACCGTAACTATATAATAACCCTACGTATTAGTCACTAGCGTGCTACTAATGCGTAATTAATATAAGCCCTCCCTAGGTGACCTCCCCTCTCTCTCCCCTCTCCTTTATTATTTTCCCTTAACCTACTAGGAATTAGGATAATTCTAGTCCTAGTATGAAGGACTATTTACTTATATATAGTAATAGTATAAGGGGCCTAACTTAGGCTTGCTATAGAAAGGATATAGGTTTTCGCCTAATCTAGTTTTTCCTATATCTATATAAAGTAAAAGCACTATTTACCTCTTAGGTTTATAGTATATAAATATAAAAAAAAAAAGGGTAAGCTTATAGTATAGGATAAGGTATAAGTAGAGAAACTAATAGATAATTAATTAAGCTATTTTATAGTTTAATAATTATTACTTAAGTTTATGCTAATTCTATAGTAGCCTTATAAGGAGGCTATATTATTTAGTAAATCTTTAGTAAAAGATAATAATATATTTAGGTATATCTTTACTATTCTTATATAAATAATATAGTAAGGGTATATTAAGTATATATTAGGAGAAAAGAAAACTTTAATTAGTTAATATAATAAAGCTACTAATTAAATTTTCTAAGTTTATAAATAAATTATTTACTTATATACTAATTACTAAATATTTAGATTAAATCTTTATATAGTTATTTAATTTTAAGTTAATAATTAAGTTATATATTTAATATTTATTTAATTAGCTAAGGTAATTAGCTTATTTAAGTATTATAACTAGTTAATATATTAATTAAAGTATATATAAAGTTTATTATTAAAATTAGTCTATTTTAATCTAATAGACTAAAAAAACTAGTTTTATTCTAAGGGTGGATTAACTAACTAAAAACTTATTTTTAGTTAGTCTAGACTAGTTAAACTAGTCTGAGTTTTATTCTAAGGGTGGATTAACTAACTAAAAACTTATTTTTAGTTAGTCTAGACTAGTTAAACTAGTCTGAGTTTTATTCTAAGGGTAGACTAATTAAAAACTAGTTATAACTAGTCTAGACTAACTAATTTCATAACCCTATATATAAGAATCTTTTAATATAAAGAATTATTCTTAAAGTAAGTAAATATATTCTTTTATATATATTCTAAATCTTTTAGTAACTATAGTATAAGTCTTTAAGATAATAATAGTAGTAGTGATTATTCTAAGTATAGAGCTTAAGGATGCGTACGATCGGCGAATTCGCGAAATTGAAAATCCGGGATTTGGGTTTTTGCACTTTTAACACTCCTTAGCTAAGGTGCCACCGTAAACAGTCGTTCTGGGTTGATGGTCGTCGTCGAGTGCGGCGATGGGGGATTGAAGGACGAAATTCATATTGTCGCCTACAAAGGAGTAAAGATCGCTGTTCACCACTTCAAGCTTTACAACGTAATAATGAATTGCCCATGTTCTACACAGGTTGATGGGTGATCACCCGGTAGGACGGGAAAACAAGAAACCCCCCCCATCAGACGCGTAAGACGCTACTGAATTTAGGGTACACGCACAGGTGGAGGGATATGGACCTAATCAAGAGGATGTTCGATGTTGTATCAGTTGAGTCCACTCTGTCCTGATGTATATGTCCTGGTGGATACACCGTGGAGCGCGAACCCGATCGCTAACGAGTAGAACGCGTACTAGATCGATCCAGACAGGAACATGTCGGAGACTTAAGACTATTTAGGTAGTACTCCAGGCCCAGGCTAGGGCACAAATGCCAACACCTGCTGGAGATCACTCCTACGTTAGCCCCCGTTCTCCGCAATTTGAGTGGCGCCGACCAGGCTTTGACAAAGATCGCGATGAACGTCACGGTGTGCGCCGGGACTTCTGACTCGTGTAAGAGGCCCTTCGTGCAAAGTTCAGCCAGTGGTCAGACAGCGCCACTTGTGCCAAGCTCACGGACTAGACTTGTCGTGACGACGATACACCTTGTGCCGCCCACTAGCCCTCCCGGTCAAGCTGCCAACCCTGTAACGAGGCTTGCAACAGCATCAACTAGATAGCGGGATTCGACGCCTAGGCTCTCCTGCAGCACCTTTGAAAAGTAAAGAGGGGCCAAATAGCCGCAGACACTATGTTAAAGGAGCCTTGTTCCCTGCCAACTAGGTTTTCACTGATCTCTTGTTCCAGCATTTTTATTCATCGATCAGCGTTTCCTAGGTTCCATCGCCTTGACCTCTGCAACTTCCCGCAGCTCTTCCATGTTATCATGCCTGTCACCGATTATCGACCCTCGGTGAGTTACCTGGTTCTTGTTCTGACCGATAATTGCGCCTTACTGATGTTGACGCTGCAAGGTTTCTCCACAAGGCCTGAACCTTCTATACTATCGGAACCGTTATTCTGCTCGCTCGATTCGGCGTGCGCCTCAAGATTGTAGGATGGCGTGGATTTCAAGGCGACGACCTGTTTTCCGCCTTCGTCCTTGTCTTTTATGCTATGGGTGCCTTTACAGTACATTTGATCTGTACGTGCTTCCATGTGTAAGGATTTGTCAAAACACTGACTGAAGCCCATTAGACTTCCTCGGGACGAATGTTGAAGCCTCAGTCTTGCAAAAGACCGAAAGGAGGTACTCGACAGGGTCCTAGCTAGACGAACTGGACTAACTCTCTCAAAAGCCTTGACTGATCACGACTTGGAGAAGTTCACGCGAGGTTCAAAGTTTCAGCTTGCTGCCTGGTACTCGTACACGGCGCTTATCTGGTCCTTAAAGGGAATTATGCTGTGTTTCTTTTCGCGAATGACGATCGACACGTGGCACAACCTGTTTGTGAAAGTGGGGTCTATAATAAGTGGCGTTTCGTACGTGGCTGTTTTTCTCACGGTACGATGGTGTTGAGAGGGAGTAGGACTGGCAGCTGATTGAGCAACGTTCTGTTGGATTACATTCGGATGCTTTTCTACACAGAAGAACTGGCAGTAAGTCTTGGAACACTGTTCTGAGCTCCCTTGTGACTAACACAATTTACAGGGTGGCCCCTGACCCAGGAGGTTCGTTCCGTTTGCTTCTCTATCCGATCATTTGGAACTCACCTTATTTTAATCTTAGAGAGGTGCACTTTGAAGATGCAAAACTTCTTGGTGACTACCATCCTCAACGTCATGTTAGTCGCCCCCCCATGAATATGTCCCTTTTGCGCCCGAATCGAGCCTAATCACAGACCCTGATTAGTACGGGTGCCCTCATCCTCAGCATGCCGCTCCCTTTGCTGTGGAAGCTCCAAGTTCCCCTCAAGAAATACGTTTGAGCACGGGTGGGTGTTACGTCACGTCAGTTGTTCATTCTTACGATTGTCTACACAGGAAACTCGTCATCGGCCTACTTCTATCCTTGGGCGCTTTCGTCATTTCGGCTGCCATCATCCGAATCGTGCTGACACTGTCGGCAAACCCTTCGGCACTCACCATCAATGGCTGGGGTGTGCGGGAAACGATTGCTGGCATTATAACAGTTAACATTCCAATCCTGCGGCCAATGTTTTCACAGAGATTCTGGACTTGGAGTCGAATCCCAATGAGTAGTCCGATAAGGACGAACACGGGAGCTGGCAAGTCGACGGACCTTACAGGGCCATATGAGCTTACGCTGAGCATCAACGACGGGATCGGATCCAAGCCAAGAGAGCATGGGAGTCAAGAATCAATTATTGGCAAAGATGACCCTATTAGCGGAGTCATGATCCGCACAACATATGACATTACCCACGAGCAAGATAATGCGGACGAGCACTCGTGGCATGGTGGCCGGAGGAGAGCAAATAGGGCATATGTAGGAACTATAATGTGAAAGGTCTCGACATAAATAAGGTGTAAGTAAACACACTGACTGATCTTTCTAGTCCGAGTATTTCGGGAGGTATACCTTAGATCGCGAGTCTAATAGGGCTGAATGAGGGTTATAGATATAAGGTGAAATGTGAGATGTTTCAAGCACATACGACCATAGCTCTTAGAAAATACGGGATCCCGTCCGCTCTCCCCTAGTCAAGCTGAAAAGCGGCAGATTAGTACTCGGGTCGGTGACGACCGGGGAATCCCTGCTGTTGTATGTGTTGAATGTTATTTTTGGGCTTTAGGCCCACCCTGACTGAAGTCAATTGTTTGTGGACTGTCTTGTTCGGTGGTTTTTTTTTATCTTTGTGCTCGATAGAAAAAACTTTTCTCCCCTAGTTGTTTGGACGAAGACTGGTGACAGAACAATATTCCCAATCATGGCTAAGCAGAGAAATGGCGCGTCGCTGTCTGGTTAGAAATATTGGCTATACTAGGGGAAGTTATTACTTAGTATTGACAATTGCAATTTCTACGACTTCTGGCTTGTCCGTTTGCCCGGTAGTGGTCAACAAGGTTTTGTTGTTGACGCTGTCCGTGGCGCCAGCGCGTGCCAGAGTTGTAGTGAATTCGTTTACTGATAAGTGAACATTTCCGTGAACCAAGTTCCTAAGTTCGATAATCTCAAAGAGCCTCGAGGGTCCTGACTAAGTGCTGGTAACGACCCGCTTCTTGGTGGTATTGGGAGAGATTTGGAGATGAGCAAATTTCGCGTATCCGAACTGGGTGGCGGAGTGTTGAAAGGGATGTCAGGCGGAGCGAGAAAAGCCACTATGCCGTACCCTAGAAGGCCTGCCTTTACCACCGAGTTTAGCGAGTATGCCAGCCGTAATCAGGAACGAAAAGCAGCCCGCGAGTGGTTTCCGGGCTTACATATGCCGAAATGAGTTATAGTCACTCTCCTGTTGTAAAGTGCTGACTGGATATTATACTCGGGAGTGAAATAAGCTATAGGTGATACAAATAATATCTTGACAGGAGAAACTTGGTGTTCTTGATAACTTGCACGAATAAAAACAACATAAACTCGGTAGTATGGACAAACCTGTAGGCCAACATACCATGGGAGCTTGTACGCGAACCAAACTGCCATTTATCCGGATATCTACCCGATGGCTTGACGCGGGTTAATAGCATGTTGGGTGGAATTGGCCGATAATGCATCTATACTTGGTCAGTGTTCAAAGGAATTCCGGATTAGTCAAGCATAGGTGTTGTGCTGTGATTGCGCCATGACTAACACTGTGTCTAATTCGTTTAACTTGCCATTGGCAATGCGTTTTGATCAAGGAAGTTGAAAAGTTGATTGATTACCTCGAGAATGGGTGGCTGTAGCATTTCAGTTCTCCGTATGAGGCACAGTATTGCGAGGCTCAGTTTCTAATATTAATTAAGTAAGCTTCTTGACGAGGGGGATCTCTTCTCGGCGGGTGTTGGCGTGGGATTCAGAGTTGTCACGCCTTCTGCGTTGTCATATCCCGGGAGGTACTCTTCGAAGTTCATACGGCCGGTGAGCTTTGTTCCACGGGGTGCGCGATCTACAATTTCCGCCAGAGACCTAGCCATTCCAGATTCGCGGAAAAGCCGGGATCGTGTCGACAGCTGATGTCTTGTGAGGAGGCCCAGCTACAGCCTCAATTCTTGCGAAGCTGATGCGACCTTGTGACCTTGTGCAGCATCATATGCGGATCCCCATCCAAAGAAATGAGCTTTTCCTACAAATCCTGCATCGAGATCCACTCCCGTCGTAATCGCAGTAGAATGGAGAAATCCACGCCTACCCATTGGTGCATTGTCTCTACCCCGCATCTTTTCCGACGAACAACGCTGGCCGCGATATCCATATCCGTCGACAGCCGTCGGGATTTGTCCAACGATCAAGACCGAAGCCATGGCCGAAACTTGGCGCGGAACTGGGATGCCGATGGCGGCGCTGAGAAATATATATGGGCGGCGTTGGTGCGAGGTTGAACATCGCCATGATGACACGGCAATTTCAGATTCCGCAACATGACTGTCAGACACGATATTGAGACGCTAACCGTGTCGTTGGTGCAGAATTATGAGCTGGAAACCAAGCTCTTCACTATCGATGAGCTTATTAGACGCCGTGCATCGGAACTGGGCGAGGCGCCTTCGATCGGTTGCCCCGTGGCATCTTTCGATGACTTCGAGGAGCATAGCGCTCGTGCAATAGACAAGTATGCTGATGCTGCAGTTGCGAGGCTTCAAGAGCTGGGATTGACTCCCGTTGTACGTGTTGTGGTCGTGTCAATCATCGTGTAATATTCGCAGCTGACAATGTCTCCAGGATTCATACAGCCAAAAACCCCCTGTGGTTGGAATCGTGGCCCAGTCTGGGCTTCACGTTGTGATCCAGATCATCGCCTTGAATCGATTGGGATATGCTTCCTTCTTGATCTCTACCCGCCTTGCAAGCGTCGCCTTGATCCAGCTCATGGGCATGGCTGATTGCAGCACCGTCCTCACCACATCCAACTTCCACGCCGTTCTGGGAGAGGTTCAACAGCAGAGGCCTCTAAGGATTCTTCCTCTGCTGAGGCATTCCGATTACTATGGCAAAGACGCCCCGAGATTCGTCCGGCCGTACAACCCTGATCTAGAGGCCCAGAAGACAGCCGTCATCCTCCACTCGTCTGGGTCTACTGGCCTTCCCAAACCCATTTACCTCACCAACAAGAGCTCCATTGCAGCCTTTGCTACGAATTTGGACATGAGAGCGCTCCTGACGTCCCCATTTTTTCACAGCCACGGTTTTTATGAGGTCTTTCGGTCAATTTACTCTGGGAAACCCCTCTACCTCTGCAACTATTCTTTGCCGTTGACGAGAGACTCACTGGTTGGAATGATTAAGGCAGCAAAGGCCGACCTATTCCACTGCGTTCCATACGTGGTGAAGCTACTTGCGGAAGCTGAAGAGGGAATTCGCGCGTTGGCTACGTTCAAGCTCGTCTTATTCGCGGGGAGCGGTTGTCCAGATGACCTCGGAGATCGGCTTGTTCGGAATGGCGTGAACCTCGCAGGCAACTATGGAACGTGAGTCTTAGACGCGCCAGAATTATGGATAACGAGCGGTGACTAACAAAAACACAACACAATGATGCAGTACGGAAATTGGCCGCGTCATGCACTCGAAACGCCCAGAAGGTGACCAGGCATGGGATTATCTCCGTCCCTTGCCTCAGGCGGAACCGCACTTCTTCATGGACGAAATCGC
Organism: Neonectria punicea; assembly: GCA_037954315.1. Lineage (NCBI taxonomy): Eukaryota > Fungi > Ascomycota > Sordariomycetes > Hypocreales > Nectriaceae > Neonectria > Neonectria punicea. The sequence continues at coordinate 10,994 of JAZAVJ010000485.1, read as the reverse complement.
ACCTGGCCTCTATGAGTGCGTAGCTCGAAAGGATCTTCCTTCCAGGAGTACTACCAACTCGGATGACCCTCCCGAATCGTTTCGCACTCGGGACCTTTTCACGCCGCATCCAACGCGACCCAAGCTATGGAAATACTCCTGCCGCCTCGACGACCGATTTACCCTGATTAACGGCGAAAAGGTCCTGCCGCTTCCCATTGAGGGGCGCATTCGTCAAGAAGAGATTGTCCAGGAGGCCCTTGTGTTTGGCGATGGACGAAGCTATCCCGGCCTTCTGATCGTCAAGGCGGATCGGGCGGGTCATATACCCGACGAACAGTTCCTTGAGCAGATTTGGCCTGCCGTGGAAGACGCTAACCGCCGCGCAGAGACGTTCTCGCGCATCCCCAAGGAGCTCGTGGTAGTCCTTCCGTCCGACACAAACTATCCCCGGACAGACAAGGGCACGTTTATCCGTGTGCCCATGTACCTGCAGTTTGCCCAAGAGATCGAGGCTGCGTATTACACCTTTGAAGGCCAAGCCAACGAAGAAGGGACGTTGGTCTTGGAAGGCGAGGAACTGGAAACATACTTGATCAACCAGCTGAAGGAGAAATGCGGCATCGAGATTCCCTCGCCCGAGATCGACTTCTTTGCCGCAGGTGTCGACAGTCTTCAGTGCATCAAGATGTGGAGCTTGATCAAGAAGGAGCTTGACCTCGGCGGTAGACAGGCGCAACTGGGACAGAACGTTCTCTATGAGACAGGCAACATCAAACTACTTGCTCGGCATTTGGAGAGACTCAAGAGTGGCAAAGAGGATGTGGCGCAGGACGAACTGCAGAACATGGAGACGTTGATCACCAAGTATTCCTCCTTCCAGCCACATATTCCCGGCAATGCCGCGCAGCCGGAAAAAGAACTCGTGGTAGGTGAACAAGAATCCTCTGGCCTTGGTGCATCGTTAATGTCTCAACACAGCTTCTTACTGGCGTCACGGGTGCTCTTGGCGCTCACATTCTTGCCCAACTCATTGCGAAACCCAGCGTCGGAGCAGTATGGGCCATGGTGCGAGCCTCAAACGATTCCGCGGCATCTGAAAGGCTTTATACGTCCCTCGGGGCTCGTGGAATCGAGTTTACGCCAGAGCAAAAGGCCAAAGTTGTGGCTCTTTCGTGTGACCTAAGCCAAACGAACCTCGGCCTTGACGCATCAAAGGTCGATCAGTTAAGTTCGAAGTTGACCGTTGTCATTCATAGTGCTTGGGCCGTCAACTTTAACATTCCTGTCCAAAGCTTCGAGAGCCAGCACATCAAGGCTGTGCACAGCCTGATCCAACTCTCTCTGTCAGTGCAGACACCCAAACAAGCGCGATTCTTCTTCTGCTCCTCCGTTTCGTCGGCCGGAGGGTCACCCCGTCCCGGCAAGGTGCTTGAGGCCTACGTTCCACTTCCTTCGCACGCGCAGAAGACCGGCTATGCGCGTTCCAAGTATGTTGCCGAGCATATCACGCGCAACGCTATGAGGAATGCGGGTGCGGCTTCACGAGTCCTTCGCATTGGACAATTAGCTGGCGACACTAAGACTGGAGCGTGGAATGCGACAGAGGGAATACCGTTGATGATACAGACGGCAGTTACCTTGGGCGCTCTGCCGGCTCTAAATGAGGTACGTGCCATCTCGGAAAACGTCGAACCTAATGAGAAACTAACTGAGACGTGTTAGGAAATGTCTTGGCTTCCAGTTGATCGTGCTGCTGGAACTATTATTGACCTGGCTGCTATTGGTGTTGAGACACAAAGCAATCGAGGCTCCGACCCCGACCTTGCGTATCACGTACTGAACCCTACTCGATTCCATTGGACCCGAGATATGCTCGTTTCACTGGCCAAGGCGGGCCTCAAGTTTGAGACGCTCCCGACAAGCGAGTGGATGGAGAGGTTGAGGCAATCCGACCGCAATCCGTCGAAGAACCCTCCTATCAAGCTACTGGATTGGTTCGAAGGTAAATACGGGCACAAGGCTGCTTCATCTGCTGAGACAGGAACCTTGGAGTTCATTACAGAGAAATCGAGGGAGGATAGCATGATTCTACGGAGCGTGCCTGATGTGACCGATGTATCCTATGTGAGGATGATTATTGAGAGCTTAGAGAAGAGTTGGCGGTCTGCCGCAGCGGCTTGATCGTATGGTATACCTACCCAAACGGACACAATGGTGCCGAGAAAGAGAAGTATTTACAGAGTGTAGCGACGCCAAGGTGCCGACGAAAATTGAAATCCAATCTTCTTTTTACCAAGTCCTTAGAGAACACCCTACAATAACACGTTGACTCTCTTTTGGTAGTGGCCTACATGAGAATTTATGGCATTTGGTCTGGTTAGATCCAGACCATAGCAAAGCGAAAGCCTTCCCGTCACTGGGTCACTCAATCGCACAAAATCAGATATTTGATGGATATTACGCGAACCATGCTTTGTACAGTTCTCAACTAAATACTGGCCAAGACTCGTGTGTTTAATGTGGGAGCACAACGGAACGGTGTTAGTCGTGCATCAGACTAGACTCAGCTCCACCACGTTCCACCACGCCAACTCTATCTTGACCTGCAGTAGCTGAGTACTAGCTGATATGCGGGTGACGAACCAAGTAGAAATTATACATATATCCCTGGTAGAGAGTAACGACGATGCGTCTTGGCTGAGGGCATGGATTTCATGGAGGCATTCACCGCACCAACGCACCACCGAAATCTGTTGTCAAACTGGCTGCTGGTAATCAATGAGATCAAGTTGATTTGTTAAACAAGTTGAAAGACCTACTTGCGCTTCTAGTATTCTTTGACGAGTCATCCGGATGTGTGCTGTTGCTGACCTGACCTGGCTGGTACTAGTACTGGCAACGCCATCGAGCACGCATTGCGCCTGCGGGTCGCGAAGGAACAATGGTGTACCAGCAAGGTAGGATGGGTTCTGCACTCGAACGTTGACTGGCTCTTGTGGAAGATTAGGGATGGTCCCATACGGTGCACACTCTTCTCCCGGCCCAAGACCCATATACCCAGGCTCTCCAGTCCCAGTCCTTTGACCGGGCTGCCTCCTCGCTAGACAAAGACTCGACCGCATCGAGATGTACGAGATGCACGACGCCGACGCGATCTCAAAGCCCTGTTAAGCACATGGCCGATCTTCAACTCAGCGCCAAACCCATCATGCACTCCTACACTCGCCTCTGATGGCAAGACTACCGCTGGATCCAGCCGCAAGCCGACTACATCTGTAACCTGTCGAAGAGAGCTGGAGATTGTCACCGACCTTTGCTCTACCGCTAGGCTCTGGATGTCCCCGATTGCGTGCCGCGCTATATCCATGGCGACTCTCACGAAGCCAAGATGGTTGACTTTTGCATCACCGTCTCCGACGCACACACCCAAGACGCCGCCCTCCGCACCTTCAACGTAGCGTACTCGTCTGACGCGATGGCACCTGGCACGAGACCCATCGACTCGACAAACCATACCGAGTATTCGCCGTTAACGAGACCGATTAGTGTCAGTATCGAAAGAAAATCACCCAACGGATCACACGACGAGGCGCTTGCGCAACTGTCCATCTGGGTAGTGTCGCACTTTGAGAGGCTGCGAAGGCCGAGGGACGTAAAGACACGGGAACAAGGCCTTGTAGCATTAGAGGGCAGCATTCCCATGGCTCTGCCGTTGCTGCTCGCCATTGGCTCCTCCTGGAGGTTGTACTTTGCCGTCGATACCGACCGTGATATTGTGAGTACTGCTCGTTGTGGCACTTCATTTGCCTAGAAGAGTGCTAATATTCCTTCGCACGAGGTCATCGTGGACACTATTAAGTTGGGCGACACAGATCGGCTCGTTGGATGCTACCAGGTCGTGGCCGCTTTACGCGAGTTGGCTCGCTGGACCGAGACGACGTTTCGCAGTTGGTTACTAGACAATGCGCTTCTGGACGCCATGTGTGAACCTGCCACTTTGTTGACAATTGCTTGCTTGATCCTTACACCAAAGCTGTTTCCGGTCGCGACAGTAGTCGACAGAGACTGCCCAGAACAAGGGCGCCACATTAAGCACTCAGAATGAGAAGGATGCTTCAGGCCACGTGCCGATGAAGAACGCAAGCCCTGCCCCAAGATGCGAAATCTCGATGGGCCATCACCCTGCGGCGGGATGGGATTGCCGCCTACGGAATTCAACGTGAACACCACGCTTTCAGTGACATGGAGAGCGACGATTGAATCACTAGGAACTTATCGTACTCGATATGCGTAACGATGCCATCTTGCAGGAGGGTCAAATGTCTTTTGAGGCCATGCACATAGTTGAGCTTAGGTCTATCGAGGATAAGACGCTGTGGCTATTGTCTTGTGATATCCTGCTCTTTCATTTACTTCAACACTATTCTTAGGGGTGAAACAAAAACTGGCGTTGGTGTTGAGAATGTTTACTCGTTGCCGGATCAGGTGGAAACCAAGAACGACGAAGCTCCTTATTTACAACTCGTGTACTTCCTGTGGCAATTGTGAGAATCCACTTCAAGTCCATACGGTGTTGGGATAAGAGTGGCATCAAAGTGTACGCTTCGCCACCCTAAGTTCCTTATAAAATGAGCACTTCAACTCAACTCAACGGATATATTACAGTGCAGTCATGAAGCGTGATGTCATGCCAAACACCAGGACGAAACGCACAAAAATGGGTTCTTGCTATCAGCTAGTCTAAATGCCTGACACGAAGCATTCTGCAGAAACGTACTTGAGAACCGAGAGGAAGGGGTTCAGGCAGATTTGTGCTGAAGCGGATGTAGATGTAAAACTATGGGATCGGATTCAATATCAGAATTAGGCGGCTAACTTGAGCCGACATCCAATATCATCTAAAATGACGACGAGGGAGCAAAAACAATGGCAATAGTGCGATTGTTAGTCTGGTGATGTTTGTCCAGCCGTTTGTTTCCGCCCCTGATTGAAGTGACCCTACTCTTTTTGAAGTTCATGGATCCAGCACAGCTAACTCAGCGAAACTCTATACAACATCCCACAACTAAAGTTTGAGAGGTGATGGGGTTAACGGAGTGTTGAATAGTTCCAAATTGTGAAAGCTTGGCCATTCTAAGTGAACGGGAAAACTATACCGATGGGAGGTTTTGGCTTCTATGGCTCGAGTCCACGTCAATTTCGCTGGGACTCCTCCTCCTGATAGAGAACAGCTTCCTACATATTATCGGTAATAACTGTTTCTGTAGATTCGGGTCGTGATGCTCAACTGAGTGGTTATCCCCACTCGTAAGGTCGATCAACGAGCCCGTCAACAGCCGACCAACAGAGAATTCATCGTGGCACGTCCCTATTGGCAGCCGAAACAGAAGAGAGGCAATTCTTTGAGAAGAGACCAAAAGTCTATCTGTTCATGGGATAAAAAATAAAAGCTGCCGACGCAGGCCTGATTCGAACAGACGCCTCCGAGGAGATATGATTTCGAGTCATACGCATTAGACCACTCTGCCACTGCGCCTTTCGGGCTTGATAGCATGAAATCTACGGTAGCGAGGGCAATATGCGACAAGTCGCACAGAATAATGGTCGTCTTGGTGTTGTGAATGTGTGTTGAGGTGTACAATTGCTATGTTGAGTGCAATCGTCGTTTCGCGAAGAAGTATCGTCAGTCTCGTTGAAGAATAGCCGACTAGACTTGGACAACACTAGCTCCTTTGATGGTGTGAGGCTGGGACTCCCCGCTCTCACCGGGTGTACATGAGAATGAATACGATGTCACAAATGCACGATCCTAGTCTTCTTGGTCTTTAGCGATCAATTTGAAAGACTCCTTGGAGACAAGCACATCGTCCTGGATACGTACAAGTAAGCTCTAGCAGCTAGGGAACTAGACTACCATTCCAAGTACACTTCTCTCACTTCCACTGTTCAACAAAGTCCCGCAAGCATCTCATCTTGCACTGCAACTCGGCCATGTCAGTCTGAAGCTGACCCAAAATACGCTCGACGTGTCCTCGGTTCACCAGACACTCCCGGTGCTGGCGCTCTAGTGCGGCAATGCATTCCTTGAGCTCCGTCTCCATCCGCGGGTTCCGGAATCGACGCGATTCGAGCAGTTCTAGAGCGGCCTGAGATTGGATGAGTTCGGTGAGCAGCTCGCTGGGAACAGCCTGCGACTCGGCGGCGGGGCGTGGGAGCTCGTCTGCGTTCGTTTTCGCTCTGGGCGGCTGTCTGCGTCGGTTGTGTCTAGCCAGAGGATCCCAAAGGCGACTAACGCAGGCGAGCACCTTAGCGACCTTGGCCGCCGACTCTTGCAACTCCCCATATTGAACCAGTTTATCTTTGGCAAGCCCAGCGTGGCGAGGGCCGTCAAGAGGGACGCGCAGTGGCTTACAAAGAGAATCATCCAGGATACAGGTGCCGCCGTCGATCCAGGCAGCAAACACGCGGCGCCAGACATGGTAACCAATGCTCGAAAAGGGATCCGTTCTCGTCAACATGTGCATTGCGTTAACTAGCAGGGCAACTGCGCCATCGTCGCTGTTGTTTTGGGGAGCGCATTCAACTCGGTACACCTCGGGCGAGTCTAACGCCCACTTGTTGCCGCAGTTGGAAAGCAAACCAATTTGCATGGCCTCGACGCGCTCGCAGATCTCGTCCATGTCGTCGGTGGGAAGGGAGTCGAGAAGTGCCAGCTTGTTCGGGGCTCGGAGAACGACCAGGACCCAGTGCTGCATCTCCGCAAGATGAACTGGCACCAAGACGATGCGCGATGCCTCGGCGATCTGGTCTCTTACTGCTGGAGAGGGTGACTTGTCGATTAGGAGTGGATCGACAGCGATGGCTTCAAAGGGACAAAGAGAAACAAAGCGACACAAGAAGCCAAACACATCGGGGCCAGTAAGCCTGGAACCTGACCCGAGGCGCCAAACGGTGGAACCAAGCGGTGGAGCAGGTGGCGCATCCTCCTCAGATGAGGCGTTTGGCGGTGGTTTCGGCGTCGGCGTCTGCGTAAGTATCGGTGTCGGTGCTGAGGTTGGCACTCGGGTCGGTGGCGTCCGCGGTCTCGGTAAGGCAAACGACTGAATCGGCGCCGTGGTAGTTCCGTAAGGACTCTCAGTAGTCTCGTCCTCCTCATCATCTCCATCATTCTCCCCGTCGCTGACGCACAGAGAATCGTCGGGGAATGCAGTTTCGGGGCAAGTGGGGGTGGTAGAGTGTGAGGGACCAGGATCGATGTGAGGTTCCTCATTCGCCAGCTCTCTCGCCGTAAGGATCTTGATAAAAGTGATCTGAGCTGCTCTCATTTCATCCCAGCTCAGTCGCTCACCATAAAGCAGTCCCACATAGTCGTGCAACTCCTTGAGTGGGAAAGGTGGTATCGCCTCTGAGGCCAGTTGTGAAAGCGCCGTCATATGACAAAGAGTCTCGACGGCCAGGTTATCCTCTAACATGGTGAGAGGAAGCTAGCCTCTGCCGCCCCAGTAGTGGTCCAGAACTTGGATGTGTTGCTCCCGCTCCTTGCTGGTTACATCGCACTGTTTGGAGCTGAGAGATTCCTCACTCACAGCCGGAGACGAGGAGACATCCACAGTGGCAAATGGTGGGTTTGAGCGGAGAGGATGGACGCTGGACAGCGAGTGTCGGAACTCGAAAGTGCCGGAGACTTCGATTGGAGAGTCGCGATTCTAGACGTGGGGAAAGGAGTCAGCGCCGTGTGCGATTTGATGTTGCGACTCCAAGCCGCTGTCGGATGTCCCACGTAAACCGGCTTGGAGCAACGCTTGGGGAGTGGCAGCTGGGAGACGCTTACGTCCGAATCGATACTCATGGTCCAGGAAGCGTGCTTGAGTGAAGCATACGGAGCTTGTCGGGAGATGGCAGAAACTGGATACATGGAGGAGGAAGTTGCCGAGGGGTGCGAAGTCGAAGGTTGAGAATGATGAGAGGAGGGCGCGGAAAACAAACGGCTCGAGCCGGGCTTCTGCTTGAGCTTAGGGTTGGGTTTTGAGTTATGTCTTGAACAATGGGACGATCTCCTCACGGGAGGAATGTAGGTTCTGGGAGCCATCACCCGAGTCTGCAGCCGTGACACGGCAGTCGCGGAGAGAGATGAGTGGCAGTTCAGAGTTAAAGGAGAGGAATAAGGAGGCGGCTGAAGTGCGGGGGAAGACGGTAAGTGATCACAGTTTGGGAGTTGAACGATTGAAGTCGGAATGTTGAAATGTCAAGAATCATGGACGAGCTATGCACAGTCACGTGCTTGACTGGCGTTGTGCCTGTGTGCTCGCGGTGTTGTCATGGCACTTTCGCATCCGTCGTCATCACGTGCCGTGCATTCTACATGTGAAGTTAAATCTCATTTCTTGATGCGTTTGCAAGTTGAAGTTCTTTACCCGTGTGATGTGGAGGTGGGGCACAAACAGATCCGGAAACGGATGCAAATCTCTCTGTGTGGGAGTTTCCGTTGGGCAAAAGGATGTAAACAGCCGTGAGTTCAAGCTGTCCACTAGCGGCCACTGTACCGAAAAAGGCGGCAACGTTTGATGACGATATTAACGTGTGTACGTACGTCGTGGTTTATCATTCCCAATTCCCAAGCTGTACCGCAACTCCTAACTTACACTGGTTATCGGTGACCAATCAGAACCCTGGCTTTCACCGAAATTTGAAATCTCGAACGGCTGTTCCAATCGTTCGAACGAGAAACCACCACTAATCAATACGCATTCATGCAAAACATGCAATTCTCTGGATTAAAAAAGAAAAGGAACAGGATTGCACTATACTGATCGGGGTTTCTTTTGTAATTCAATTCATCAACTTCTAAAAATCGCAACCTTGCCTTTCGGGGGAAACCGCTCTATCGTCGGGTCGGTCTTATAGGCGTTCTTCATCTGATAGCCTACCAACCAGTGACCGCAGATGGGAGATGGCCATTGTCACGTCGTCACTACTGTTTTCTTCGTCGTTGGCACTGCGCAATTGTGGGAGGTCTGTGAACAGCCTAGATGAGGAATGTGGAGTGATGGAGAACGGAGAACGAGAAATGAAAAAGAAAGACAGAAGTGAAGAGCTGTGAGGTGAAGAAGGGTCTTGTTGAAGGTGCTCGAGGTGTAGAGGACCGGCCAGAAATGTTGTGTGCTGGCATGTTCACACGTATTCACAAGTCTTCGGCACTTCCGGTCGTGACCCATGCGCAACATTGATCCATGATACTGGGCATAAGAACTGGGCCGTAGCAAGCAGCGAAACATCGCAACTTCGGCTTAGCAGAAACCGAGAAGGGTGCTCTTGGTTTTGCGGGGAATACTGGAGTGAACCGGGAAGTGGACAAAGGTAGAGTTACGTCAAGATTGAGACACGTCGAGAGCTAGCTTCTTAACGACCGCAATGAGAAATCCATCCGGCCAAGTTCACCAGTTTTAGTCTCCACGCCAAATCTTGCCTCCGGGTGATTGAAGATTTGAGATCCGGAATTCCCGGTTCCCCATGCTACCCCAGAAACCCCACGCTACCTACGCCTAGTCCTTGACAGGGTCTTCACCCTTAGTGATCCAGGTGCTGAAACTACTGGCCTTGCACATGCCGGGAAACCCCAGGCGATGAAAACTCGGTGAAATTCCCCCCGAACATTGTATTCCGGAGTGACCCAAGCCAACTTGAGGATAGCCAGTTCCTCAGTCCGGGGTAAGTGATTCCGGGGTACCAGCAACTCTTGGCGGACAGGGCAGTTCGCACATATATAACTCACTTCATACCTCAAGCTTGCATCTGTAGAGACCCTTACCATCAAGTGTCCGCTCGAAGACGCCAAAAGGGTTACGGTAATTCGAAATTCTGGGCATAAACAGTTTTGTTGCAGTAATCTAGTCCTAACGCTCCGTTTGTCTTTTATATTCATCCATCCGCTACAACCCGTACGCCATGGCGTCTAACGAAGCGGACAAAGTCCAAGAAGTGATTCATGTCGAGACCACGAGCTCCTTTGGCAAGCTTGTCTTATCAGAGGAGGTTGCCGAGCGTGGAGCTGCCATCCAGGAAGAGGAGCGAAACTTGAGCATTTCCCAAGCTGCGCGAAGATGTTGGAAGTCGGTCATGTTCAGTGAGTGCTTTTGGGTATTCTGGTTGAAGGCCTCTTGGACTAACAGTTCTCTACTAGGCAGTGTTGCGTTTGCGGCGGCCATGATGTTTGGATATGACAGCATTGCAAACACTGCATCCTTATCCATGCCATCGTTTCTCTTCTACTTCGGCACTGTGACTCCCAATGGCGCATACCTTCCTTCTATTTGGACTTCGTACGTTCTCCCTCCGACTCGATAACTCGATATATAAACTAACCCTCTACAGCCTCTGGAGTGCCATGTCCAGTCTTGCTCAGGCAATGGGAGCATTCTCTGCCGGCTTCTTGATGGATCAGTTCGGACGAACATATGTCGGCAGCGGACTTTCGGCCCTGACAATGGCAGGCACGGCCGTTCAGTTTGTGGCCAAGGGACGCGGCGTGTTGCTGGCTGGAAAGATGATCAACGGCTTCGGCGTCGGAGCTGCCATGGCCGTCGGCGTCACATACGCATCCGAGGTTGCGCCCGTGAAGCTCAGAGCACCTATCCAACAGGGAGTTGTTCTGTTCACCGTGTCCATGTTCACAGTGGCGTTGGGCGTAGTTCGAGCCTTTGTCCCGAAGCTGGAGGAATCGGCCTTCAGGACTGTCTTTGCACTTCAATGGGCGGTGGGGGGTTTAGCCACGCTGATCTTCCTTCTGGTCCCCGAATCTCCCAGCTATCTTGTCCAGAAGCAGCGCTTCGGCGCAGCTCAGAAGTCTTTGGGCAGGATCTTCGGCACTGACACGGCAACCGAACGATGTGACACTGAATGGATAGGATCACACTGATGATGATGAAAGCTCTTGATTTCTAGCTAAAGGACGGGCCTAGAGCCCGTCTTTTATACATGATGAAGACGGCTGCTGCCGGAGGCGGCAGTCCGTC
>JAZAVJ010000484.1:0-18695 GCA_037954315.1 Neonectria punicea | reverse complement strand
GGCCTATTTAGGGGGGGGAAGGGTTAGTCTCCTATATATATATCTAGAGGAGGGGGATGATTTACTTACTTATTTTATTTTTATTAGGGGAAAATATATATATATATATATATAAACCTAGGGAGGATGGGTTTAGAGCTAGGCTAGGTTAATAGTAGTAGGGGACCTAGTTATTATTAACTATATTAGCCTATAGTATGGATGAAAGGTATTTAATAGAGGGTTACTTCTATATAGTATATAGTAGTAAACCTAAGCTATCTTTCTATTAAATAGTTTAAACTAGGTAGAGCTTCTTAATCCCCTAGCATTATACTTATAGTCTGGATATTATGCCTTATACTTCCTATCTTCTTCCTTAGCTATAGCCTACTAGTATACCTTAACTCCTTATCTTTAATTATATAAGAACCCTTATTAGCTTTATTTTTAGGAGAGTTAGTACTAATATGTAGACTACTAGGTATACTAGTGTTATACTATAATATTGAATGTTTTATAATGTTAAATATCCTATAATATTAAATGTCCTATAACATTAAATATACTATAATATTGCATATATTATAATAGTATATACTATCCTAGACAATATATTAGAATATTGTATACTATCCTAATATATAGTCTAGGATACAATATACTATGCTATAGTATATACTAGTATATTATTAAGGTCCCTAGAACTAGGGTTATAGCATCGAAGAGTTAGTAGGTAAAGCATTCCCTAAAGCCCTATATAATAGTAGGTATATCTATCTAAATTTATAGTATTATATAGTCTTATTTATAGTATATTAGTCAGCTAGTACTTAGTTACGTTAGAGGTAATTTATTTTCTAGCCTATTAATAAATTAATCATTTTAGCTCTTAAAATCCAGTGCTCCCCTATCCTACCTATATTCACTATTATCACATAATTTCCTAGGGTATATAATATTATAGTATATATAAGATTATAGTATATTTAATATTATAGGATATTAATTATTAATATATTAATTATTAAAGCATTAATTATTAGTATATTATTATAGTATATTTAATATCTATTAATAGAAACCTAAGAATTCTATTTTATAACCTAAGTCTATTCCTAGGAAGATACCTAATTATTTACTAAAAAACTAGGATAGTTTATAACATTATAGTATATAAAATATTTAAAACCTAAACCTACTACTCTATACCACTCCCCTCTTAACTATTACCTATCTTCCTACTTACTAGGCCTTATTTATTTCTTTTATATATAATATCTTAAGCTATTACCTAGATTAGTAATAAAAAGCTTTAACTCTATTATTCACTATTAATTTATAGTCTTTATGGGTATTTTAATAGGATACTAATAATTTCATCTAGTAAAGATAGCTAGGCTTTATTAGTAGATTTAAATATATAAGTTTAGCCTTTATAGTATAGCAATATATAGATATTAGTATTATAATCTTAATAGATATTAAAACCATTCTTCTTAAACATCTTCTATCTCTTCTTAAAGTTCTCATCACTCTAATTTCTCTTTATTAATAGGGCCTTACTTCTTTTATCTACTATTTTAGAATACATAGAAGTTAGGGAACACTTAGGGCTTTTATAGGAGGATATATATCTATACCTAGACTATTTTTAGCCACTTAAAATAGGGTATGTTTACTACCCTTAGACCTATTTCTAGCTACTCTAAAGTTATTAAATTTTAGTAGGGGAATAGCTAACAAAAGCCTAGAAGTAGGACCCTTCTATGCTAGAAGTAAAGCCTTTATTTATAGTACTAGAATTAGACACGCTCTTAGTATAAAACAGTAGTTTATAGTTAAAAAGTAGAATTTAGCTATTTATAGGAATATACTTAGGTTATAAATCAGGATTTAGCTATTCCTAGAAATAGATATAGTTAGAAAGTAGAATTTAGCTATTCCTAGGACATACTTAGGTTATAAATCAGGATTTGGCTATTCCTAGAAATAGATATAGTTAGAAAGCAGAATTTAGCTATTCCTAGGAATACACTTAGGTTAAATCAGGATTTAGCTATTCCTAGGAATACCTAAGTTATAAAATGGAAATCTAAGACCTAAGTATATTCCTAGGAATATTATTTTCTACTTTCTAACTTAAGTCTATTCCTAGGAATAGTATTAACTATTCCTTATTAAGGATCTATTTTATAGAGGTAATATTTAGCTTAACGCATCTATAATTAAGTAAATAGAATCGCACCTAATCTATAGTTAAGCTATTAAACCTCCGCACTAGAGCTAGATAGTAATAGGTACTAATTTAGTAGCTAGTAAGATCTAAGACTTTAAAAGTATCTCCTAAGATACTACTATATTCTCTTAAGCTAGCCCCCTATAAGTACTTAATATAACTATCCCCAATTATAAGGGAAACCCTAAGTTAACTATTAATTACTTACTATAGCTAATATTAGATATCCTAGCTTCTATATTATAACCTCCCTTAAGAGCTCTTATATAGTACTTAGGTAAGCTATTTGCATTATACTAATTAAGTTTATTCTATCTATTTTTATATACCCCTACTCTAGGCAATAGCTGCCTAGATGCCTCTCACTATAAATATAAAGTGAATATAAAGCCTAAATAACGCTTAATATACAGTAATAGGTATTTAAGCATCTATCTATATTAAAGTTAGCTCTAGCTAAGTATTAATAGTAAGGTAGCCCTAAGCCTTTACTAATAGATACCTACCTTAGCTTATATAGGTAGGTAACCTCTATAGACCTATTAGCTTAAGTTATAGGTAAATCTACTTAAGTAAATAACTTTAAGTATAAATCTACTTAGGTAATTAACTTTATATACACTTTAGAGTTATAGGTAAATCTACTTATAATTAACTTTGTATACACTTTAGATACTATTAATGCTTTTAACATCATAATAGTAAGGGCGATCCTTATAAACTATATACAGGAAATTAGATAGGTAGGTTCTAATCCTACTCTATCCCTCATCACCCCTATTATACTTAGTATCTTAAGAGTTATAAAGGGAGGCTAAAGGTCTATAGTTTAGAAGCTAAAAATTAGTAAATTATCTTATTATTACTATAGCTAGTAAAACACTTAGGTTACTCTACCTCTTCTATTCATAAGAATAACCTAAATCATAAAACTTAAAAGGCTTCTAATATTCAGTCTCTTAAGAATAGCTACTATATAATCTCCAAAAGCATTAGATCAGTCCGAATATTATCTCTAACCCTTACAGTCAGCTTATCTACCTAACATAATTATAAAACGCTTAAGGGTATCTACTATAAAGCTAAGGAATAGGCTAGAAAGCATAGTTCCCAGTTCGCACTAGCGAAATACGAACTCATATACTTTATAAGGGATCTAAAGATAAATAACATATACACTCTCTACCTACCACACACTACAATTAAGGCGTCCCTATTATACCGCTACCTAAGCATTTAGATAGATACTAAGCTTCGATAGATTAAATATCCTATACATAGCCTAATTATTACTATCTATAGCTAAAGTTAATAAGCTAAGGCTTATTAGAATTAGGAAGAATAAGAACATTATCTACTTTTCTATCTCCCTAAATAATACTATTATTATATAGCTAACTAACTATTTACTAAATATAAGTTACCTAGGTCTTCCTCTACTATTTTAGAATAGTAGAGATATCTTTAATCATTACTAATAATAACAATTCCTAGCTTTCTAATTACAGAATCAATTCTTCTAAGATTTTAATAACCTTTCTATCACTAGGTATCTTAATTAGGCCTAGTAAATTTAGCATATTAACTTATAAGGTTTCCTAAGTATTAAGGGTAGAAATCTAAGAGAGATAATTAAATTCCCTTTATAGTACTTTACTATTAAAGTCTTTCCTAACTTTAGTATATATCTTATACCTATCCATGGATATATAAGAGATATACCGATTGCTAAGAAGCTTCTTAACAATCTAAATATCTATAGTCTAATGCCTTAGAAAATTCAAGCCCTTCTTTAACCTTAAGCTAGAATTAAATTAGTAGAGATTCTACATTTAGTAGTGTAAACCTAGCAATAGGGACTGCCCTTTTATAGCTATAGATTATCTTCTTCTATAACTAGAACGTTTAAGCTAAATATCTACATTCTTCCCATAGTGGACTGCATTTTTGATAACCTCTTTCTCTACCTAGTACTTAAGTTACCTAAACTATTATTACCCTTCTAGATATCTCCCTATAAGTAAAGTAAGATTAGCTAGTACTTAGACATCCTTACCTTAACCTTAGTAAGATTAAAGATCTTAAGAAGATTACTACTAAGAACCTCTATTTCGTAGTTATTTACTATCTATTTCCCTTTCCTTCTATTCTATATTAACTCTATTTCCTTATTAGATATCTCTTCCTTATTAAGCATCTTAAACTAAAGCTTAAGTAATATAATCAAAATAAAAACAAGAGTATTTTTTACAAGAGGTCTAAACTTTTATTGTTTTTATAGTCGCTTTAAGGTCTTTTATATTATTATAGCTACTATTTTCCGATTCGCTACTAGTTCTTTATTATTAGATAAGATAACTACCTTAAACACTAAGGTTAAATAGGACTTAGCAAGCACCCCTAAGAGAGAACCACCCTTAGGGTTTCTACTTAAGATCATAATAGGTAGTCCTAGCTTAGGTATACTAGATAACTCTGCCTTAGGCGATTATAGCTTAGTATCTAGGGAGAGAACTAGGCTAATAGGAGGAGCAGAAGTTAAAATATTACCCTAGGTAGAGCTTAGTAATATTACTATATTCTTCGCGATTATAATAGTTTTATTAGGTAAAGAAGTAAAGGATAAGGCTTACTCTAAGGTAGGATTTAGAGATACCTCTATAGATCTTATTATTAAAAGGGCCTTATTAGGGTGATTCAATAGGCTATATTATTTAGTAGTAAAGATAAGTGAAATTAGTATTTTATCTATATTATATACTATTAGAATAGTCTAGAAGGGAGAAGGGATAAGAGAAGGTAAGAGTTACTAGATCGGGGGAAGTAATAGCTTCTCTACTTACTACCTATTATAGCTAGTCCTAATAGCTAGAAGAACTAACATTATTAAAGGGTGTAGAGTAAAGTTAATCTCCTAGATAGTAAATAAGGTTTTTATAGCCTTAAGGAGATCTCTAGTATATAGTCTAACTTTAAGTAATAAGGGGTTACTTAGCTACTAGGGGGATTCTTAGGTAGGCTTAGGCTAGGTTATACTATAAAAAAGCTAGGATAAAGGAATAGTATCTTTTATGAATAAAGTAAGGGTAGTCTTTTTTAATAATCCTAAACTAGCTATACTAAAAGGATAAAGGCCTCTATAAGGGAGTAGTAGGATAGGTATAGTTAGTCTAGAAGAGGACATCCCTTAGTAGGAGACTAGCATAATACTATCTTACTATATAGTATAAAGAGGCTAAGCTAGAAGTATTACCCTAAAATAAGCACTATCTCTAAGCTTAGTATAATAAATAGTTACTATACGCAAGAGAGTAGTATTAAGGGGACTAGGGTTACCCGCTTCTTAATTACCTATGCTAATTAGCTTTAGGAAGTTATAAGTAGATATAAGGCTAAGACTAGGTTAAGATAGCTATAAGAGTAATATATTAAAACTAAAAGATAGTAGTATAGTACAGTTAGCAATAGGGAGTAAAGTTATCTAAAGGTATAGAGTCTATGCACTAGGGGGAGTAGGTATATTAGAAATATCTAGATAGACTTTACCTTAGACAGAGTTTAGAGCTAATAAAGACAGGTTTTTAGCAGGCTTAGGAGAGTAGGAGTTTATTTTTAGCTAGATTTTATTATTAGCAATAAAGTAATAGGTTAATAGGGATAAAAGAGAGAAGAGTATAAAGAGTTATTACTAGGGTAAGTGCCCCTTTAAGTACTTAAGTCCTACTATTATACAATAGGTTATATATCCCCTTAAAGCATCTAGATATGTCTTTATTATAGCTAGCTAAGGAGAGGCATACATATTAGCTAATAATAGTTATAAGATTTAGAAGATCGTAAAGGTTAGGCATTCTTAAGGATATACTATCCAGGATTAGGGGAAGGCCTAAGGCTATTAAAGCTACTAATAGCATTTACTTAAAGGAGAGAGTTATATAAATATAGAATAGAAACTCTAAACCTAGCTAGAGGAATTAGGGCCCTATCCTAAGGCTAGTAGTGCCCTCTAGTAGGCCTCCCTCTTATTTACCTCTTTACCCTATTAATTCGCTTTATCCTATAGTCTAAGGGGATGGCTAGTAGTAAACGCAATATAAGAGTATAACTCCTAAAGTCTCTTAAATAAGTAACTATAAGAGTTAGGGGGCATTACTAAAGTAGATTTAGGATAAACTGGAAAAGAGTTAATAGCTATATAATCTAGAGCTTAGTCTCTTACTAAGAGATAACATGGAACTTCGACTTATAATAGTATCTCTAACCTTAGCTAGCCTTTCTATATAGCTATCTAGGTTAATAATACGCCCTCTATCTTACCTATCTTAAAGATAGAGGGGATATAATTAGTCTCCTAAGGAGAATTAAAGGGCTTATTATATTATTATTATATGTCCCTTCTCTTAGCTAGCCATCCTCCTTAACTAAGGAGGTAATATATATAGGAGAAAAGGGGCTATTAGTTTCTTAAGCTAGCTAACTTAGCAGTTTTAAGTTAATAGTATTAATAGGCTAAGCATTCTTAACTTAAGAGGTAGCCAATATTAAGGGAGGCATAGGATAGTAAGAATACTTTAAGACCTACTTAGAGCTATATTAGTAAAGATAGACTAGGGGATATAAAGAAGGCTTTCCCCCTATAGCTAGAGATAACTTAATCATCCTTACTACTTATCTTCTTCCTTTCTTAAGAGTTTTACTTCCTACTATATTCTCCCCTCTCTATAATAATCTTAAGTCTCTATCTTAGAGTATTCTTCTTTCCACCTCCTACTACCAAACCTATATTACTTAGCAGTACTTTTAAGATAATTTCAATTTAATTCGCTCTTAACTATATAATATTTAAACGGATTAAGTTTATTATTAATATAATTTAAATATTTACTA
The DNA here is from genome assembly GCA_037954315.1 of Neonectria punicea. NCBI lineage: Eukaryota > Fungi > Ascomycota > Sordariomycetes > Hypocreales > Nectriaceae > Neonectria > Neonectria punicea. The sequence goes on along the minus strand of JAZAVJ010000484.1, from coordinate 11,590 downwards.
ATAAGTTCTAAGATCTTATAGAGATAGAGGAGCAAATTACCCTCGATTTAAATATTTTCCCACTTAATAACTTTCAATCTAAGAGAGTAGTATACTAGTTTATATCCTATAAAATAGCACCTACCTTAACCTTACTCTATTATAACTTACCGCCTATTATAGTAAAGAAGATATTATTAGAGTACTATTGAATTTCTCTAATATTAGTCTATATAATATTATAGCCATTCCTCTTTACCTATCTCTTTTCAACGGGTATTATAATATAGCTAAGTTACTATTAGAATATAGTAGTACTCTATATAGCATATCTTATAGTCTTTATACTATAGTAAGATAGGGTTTCTTAGCTAAGACTTACTATTTTATCTAAGACTATAGTATTAACCTAGACTTTAAAGATATTAATAATACGCTACCTATAATTTTTACTCTTTACCTACTAGAGGAATAAGCTATTAAGACTCTCTCCCTCCTTTTTTCTTTTAGGGTGAATATAAATACTTAATTTAGGAGGAATAAGTACTAAACATATACTAATCTTGCTAGGGCTATAGGTAAGGAAAGATTAGCATCTTAGCTTAGGATTATAGTAAATAGCTATATAGTTAAATTTATATAAGCATAAGTTTATACTATAAATATAGGTTTATAATTATTTAAATACCTAGATAGATACTATATTTTTATTTTATATCTTATATATTCCCTCTATACTAAAAGGAAAATATATATCTAGCTTCCCATCCTACTAAAGGCAGCTTAGTAATAATTGCTAATTATACTAAGTCTAGTAGCTAGAAGAGTAGTAAGCATTAAGAATATAATAGAGACCCTATAGTAGCCTTATCTTTACCTAGTACTAAACCCTAGATAACTCTATAGCCTAAGTAGTACCTAATCTTACCCTCTCCCCTAAGTCTATAATTATATAAGGTGAAAATAGCACGCTAGATTATATTAGCTTACCACTTATAAAAATCAGCTAATTATAGAACTAATAGGTAATTTTGCTAATACTAGTATATAGAATAGTGCTGGGATTATTAGCTCGCTTAACACTAGCATACCCACTCTAGGCTAAGTTAAAGCCCCTTACTAGTATTTAGGAGACACACTTAATAGGCCTATAGAGAGCTGGTTTAGCTATGGACTAGTATCCGGGCGGTATGGCTTATATAACTCCAATAGCCCTATAGAGAGCTAGGTTTATAGAGGCAGATAATAATAGCTATAGCACTTAAGTAGAGGATTGTTATTACTAGTGATAAGCCCTAAGAATAGCTTAGATATTAGTGCTTAACATACCTTAGGCTATAATTACTAGGAATATACCCCTCCTAACCTAAGTAAGTACTAGTAAGTTATTATAGTATATATATAGTCTAGATATTAGCGCTTAATATATATTACTAGTACTTATAGTACCTTTATATTAGTATTACTAAGAATAGACTCTTCCTATTTAGGTATGTATTAGTAAGTTTATTATAATGCTAGTATATATTACTAGTACTTATACTACCTTTATGCTTAAGTTACTAAGAATAGCCCTTCCTAAACTAAGAGTATACTAGTAAGGTAGGATAGGTAAGGCCTACCTAATTAGTAAAGGGGGTAAGAGCTATACTAATAAGGTCTACCTTACTAATAAGAGTATAGGAACTAATATTAGTATAGATTACTTACTAATAAGGGTTACTTTACTAGTAAGGGTATATAAACCTATACTAATATAGGTTACTTACTAGTAATTATACTAGAGTGTATACTAGTATAAATACTTAATTAGTAAGCGCTTAAATAACCCTATTAGTAAATATACTATATTAAGTTACTAGTTAGGTAAACTTAAAGGGCTATATTATAATTAATAATAAGGAACTTAGCCTTACCCCTTTATTATTAACCTATACTAAGCTAATTAGTAATACTAATAATTTATAATACTCTATTTAAATAGTACTAATTAGTCTATTACTTAGATAATACTCTATACCTTTACTCTATCTTTAGCCTATACTAATTACTAAAATCCCCTCTATAGGTAAGTAATATATTTACTCTCTAAAGAATACTAATAATCCTACTACTCTTTTAGGGTAAGTACTAATTCCTAGTAAATACTACTTAGTTCCTACCCTTAGCTTATCTAATTTAATTACTAAAATACACATACTTAAAATAATAAATATACCCTTATTAGTAAGGTAGAACTTAATACCTACCCCTCTATTAGTAAGTTATATTTAGCTATATAGATAATCCTCTATCCTCTCCTTATACTAGTTACTAAATACCCCTACCTAGGCTGTATAAATAATACTAGGAGGTATATATATATATTCTATATTCTTAATATATATACATTCTTAGAATTTATATATATATATAAATTATACTCCTATAGTTTAAGGTTAAGGTATAGAGTAACTAAGTAAGCTTAGCTATACTTAACTATCTTCCCTATTACACTAAGGTAATAGTATAGATACTTAGCTTAGCTTAGAAATAGCTAGGTAAGCTAGACTAGGCTCTACTAAGTCTCTAATTTAGCTTAGCTACTAGAGTAGAATTAGGAATATCTTTTAATACTTTATTAACTAATAAAAGTAAAGTATTATTGAAAATTATTCCCTACTCTAAGGCTAGATAACTAAGTACTAAGACTAGGAGCTATTAATATAGAGTAGGGTTTAACACTTTATTTTTTAATTTCTTAATTTTAAGGGATTAGTACCTAAAGGTAGGTACCTAGAGAAAGGTATCTAGAAGGACTAGGATAGAGTTTAGCTAGTAAGTTAATAGGCACTTTTAAATTAGATAAAGCTATTATTTAGAGTTAGACTTAATAATAGCTCACTAGGGGGAATGTAATATTTATCCCCCTCCCTAGCTACTATATTATATTTACCCCTCTTAACTATTATTACTATCTAAGAGACTTCCTATAAAGTTATGCTTATTACTTCTTAGCCTAGCCTAATATAGCTATAGCTTAAAAGTAGCCTTAGAAGTCTAGAAAGTTAGAGGCTTTATTTTAGAATTATACTTAAAGTATAGAAATACTTAATTAAGTAATATAATAGATTTTAAGATAATAATTAATTTTAATAATAATATCTAAGTTCTAATCCTATAGTATTAGTACTTAATTAAATTATTATACTAGCTATATTAACCTAGCTATCCTAATACCTTTAGATTAAAATTCTATTATTATATTATCTTTAAGATAACCTCTTAAGAACTTTATTAGATTATAGAAAAAATAATAAGGTTAATATTAGGCAATAAGAATACTAATTATATAAGTCTAATAATCCCTCTCTAAATATTTATATTTTAAATCCCATTACGATAAACTCTTTTATATAATTTTTCCTCTTGAAAAAAGCATTGCCTAATAGTATAGTAGAGAATATAGAGAGCTAAGTTTCTATAAAGAATGCTACTCCTTTTAAATAGATTTATATAAAGCAACTTAATGCAATACTTTCTAGATTTATATAAGAAGGTTCTTACTAAGTAGTTCTTACTACTCTAAAAGATAACCCTACCTTAGCATATATTAATTATAGATCCTATAGTAAGAGTAGTATCTAGAGTTCTAGAATAGGCTATCTCTAGTAAAGAATATCTATACCTTCCTTTATAATTTAGCTTACTCTAACTAGTTAGCTTCCTAGATAAGTTAGAGAATAGAGTATAAATTGCTTAGAGTAATAGGATAATTCCTATAAAATCTAGCTATTATAATGCTAGTATTATAATTAACTTATATACCTAGTTTTAAGAGAGGGTTCTATTCTTTAGAAGGGAACTTAGGGAATGTAAGCATCTAGGTATTTACTAGAGAGAGTTTATTAGTATATTACTAATCTTACTTATTTTATATAATAATATAAGTAAAGCAATTATATAAGTATAGAATAGCTTTATATAAAGGGAATAAGCTTATAGTAAATAGGAATAACTTCTCATAAGTAAATAATTATAGCCTAAGAAGGCTTATTTATAAAGTCTAAGATTATATACCTTCTAAACTACTCTAAATCTATAACTACCTTATGTAGATAATAGAGAAGGTAATTAATATAAATAAATCGCTAGATCTTCTTACGATCTAGGACTATATAAATAATAAAATTCACTAAGTAGCTATATAGGATTAGTAGTAATAGAGGATAAGCATAAGCGTATAATATACTAAAGAGATTATAAAGTAAAGGCTAAGTAGAAGAGGCTATACTAAAGGCATTTCTATATAAATAGAGAAAGTATTTCCATACTAAAGTAGTATAAGATATATTTATATAGAGGTATTATATAGAAGGCATTTCTATACTAAGGTAGTATATAGAGAAGGCATTTCTATATTTCTATACTAAGGTAATATATATAAAGGGTATTTCCACATTTCTATATTTCCATACTAAGGCAGTATATATAGAAGATATTTCTATATAAAGGTAGTATATAGAAGGTATTTCTATATTAAGGTAGTATATAGAAGGCATTTCTATATAGAAGATAATATATAAAAGATAATATATAGAAGATAATATATATTATATATAAATATAATATATATAACTATAAAGAAGATATAATATATATAACTATATAGAAAACATAATATATATAAGTATATAAAACACATAATATATATAATATATATAAATATAATATATATAATATATATAAATATAATATATATAATATATATAAACATAATATATATAATATATATAAACATAATACTTATAATATATATAAACTTAATATATATAATATATATATAGTATATATAGAAGGAGTAAATATATAAAATAAACTCCCTTACTAATATTTATAATAGCTTTAAGTTTAGAGAGTATAGACTATACTTTTAGTAAATACTTTAAGGAGAAGTAAGATAGAATTAATAAAGTAGCTATTAACTATTATAAACCTATACCTAACTAGCCCTAGCCTTCCTAAAACTACCTAAAAGTTAGGCCTTACTATATATAAGGCTAGTAATAAAAAGAACTAATAATATCTATACTTATTAATTACTATTTACTATTTAATAGTGCTAAGTCTTATATAATTATCTATCCCTAACTTATAATAATGATTAGAGTGTAACCCTATAAATCTTTTAAATATAGCTCTAAAAATAATCTAAATACTTAAACTTCTTATTCCTATATTTAGGGTATTTATATTTAATCAGTTCTCTATAATACTTAGCATACTCTTACTCTAGTAAGTAATAATAATTAAAGTGATTATTCTAAATAGTAGATCGGGAGTATAGAAACATCCGTTCCTTAAGTAGAAGCTATTTATTACTAAAGTAGTCTAAGTACTAAGTTAGTTCTATAAGAAGAGAAAAATAATTAGGGCTTAAATAGTATTCCTCTATATTAAGCAACTCTTATTTAATAAGTAGGTTAGTTCTAGCTCTTAGTTAAATATAATTATACTTTAGTATTTCCTACTTATTATATAAGGTAATTATAAGATTAATAGCTATAATTCTTTATTAAAGAACCTTCTTTTTAGTCTAATTATTAGGTTACTTATAGAGAAGTTTAGCTAGGCTAGTATATTTAGGAATGGAAATATTAATCTTAAGTTTTATATACTCCTTCTCTTCTTCCTCTTATACTTATCTTTTAATATCCTAGGTTAGTTAATTATAAAAGAAGAACTTATACTACTATTTAACTAAATATAGTTTATATTTTACCTCTATATTATTAATAGTATTTATAAGCTATTAAATCTCTTTCTTATACTTATAGCCCTTAATTTAATAGTAACTACCCCTAAGTTCTATAAGTTACTTTCTTAGTTTAATAATTTCTAGGTTTAGTAGAGTATTTACTTATACCTTTAGGAGAACTATGTTTAAAGTTATATATAGATTATAAGTAAGGCTAATATAAGTAAATATTTAGAATAGCTATATTTCTTTTTCCTCTTTTAGGAAAGTATTCTAAATGTTAAAATTAAGGTTCTTATTTAGGTAATATAGCGAGCGTCCCTAGATAGGTAGGCTAGTAAGTTATTAGTAAGGATTTAATAGGGATAAAATAGATAGTTAGAAGAGGGATAGGATAGGGATTAGAAAAAATAAGTATAATTATTATTATAATTATTATTATTAGTTTAAAGAGAGGTTAGAGAGATTTTTATTTTACTTATAGAGAGATTCTTCTCTTCTTATAGAGAGATAAGAGAAAGAGAACTCTTTAAGTTTAAAGCTTAAGTCCTTTACCTTTATTTATAAGAGAATTTAAGATCCTTCTTTTCTAATTATAATATGAATTACCATCTGCCCTTTATCCCTTATATACTAATTATTAAGCTAGTAGTAGGCTATTTTAATACCTTACTAATATTCTTTTCCTACTATTAACCTAATAATTATTCTTATAAGATACTTTCCTACTAAAGGGTACTAAATATAAGACTACTATAGTATATATATATAATCTAGTATAGCTTTAGGCTAACTAATAAAGATGCCTATATAATGCTTTACTATATACCTTCTTAAGGGATTACTATTAATTTAGGGTATTATTTCTAGTCCCTTTCTACTGCTAAAGTAAGTACTATAGAAGGTTATAAACTAAGAATTATAATATATTATTTAGTTATAAATAGGATTAGGTATATCTCTTAGAAAGAATTAATTATATTAGCTATAAGCTTTAGATAATATAAACCTATATCCTATCCCTATATTAATTATATAGAAATATACTATTTATAGTATTTACTATACCTTTCCTAATAAACTAAGGAGTCTATTTCTTCTTATTTCTATATATAGGGCTTAGTACCTTAATATTTCCTATATAAGTCTAATCTAAACTTATAAAGTTCTTTATTTCTAACTATTATATTAGGTTATATCTCTAAATTAACTAAAACTATCTAGCGATCTCTTTTAGTATATACTATTAAAGCTAAAGGCTATAAAGTTATATCTTACTTATACTATTTTAAGGGATAGTTAGTCTATTAGATATTAGGGAAATCTTCCTAATATATAGAGTGTGTTTAGTAGGGTTATTCCTATAATAGTTCTAACATTATGATATTTTATAAGTATATCTTAAATGTTTTTCTTTAGTATCTTTATTAACTTTTCTAGGTAGTTATATATACTATTAAGGTATAGTATAAAATTAAGTTTAATATTAAATAAACTAAAAACATACTAACTAAGGCTTTATCTTACTTAGCTTATCTTTATTAATAGTAAAGAGTTCTAAAAGAGTATAATTTATTACTTTTTATATATAGTATATAGGATCTAGATAAAGTAGATAGTATTTATACTTAAGAAAAGACTATTCTTTTAGAATGGTAAGTTATTAGTAAGGTATAGGGTGCTAGTACTATAGACTTACTTAACTAGTCTTCTATTCTTAGTAATTTTTCCGTAACTTCTTCTAGTATTACTAGTGAAATTCTTTTAGGAAACATTATATATAAGTAAGGTTTTTAGTAGGTTCCTATTAATTATCGCTTTTAAAGTAGTCTTTCTATTTAATAAAATACTTAGTTTATTTATTTACTATCCTTATATTAAGGATTGCTTTTACTATATATTCTTCTAGTCCTTTAACCTTAGTCTTATATTTATTACTAAACTTAGTATAAATTATATCTTTTACTATCTTAAGGAGTAAGATATAGAAGACTAGGTAAAGTCTAACTATTAATAGTAAGTCTAATTAGTAGTTATTTTCTAATATTTTTTCAATAATCTTATAAGGTCTAATAGATTTATAATCTAGTTTCTTATTTTATTATTTTATTTTAATGTTTTTTATTATAAGGTAGACTACATCTCTTCTCTAAAAGGATAATCCCTTTATTCTTTTCTTATTATAGTATTTTCTTATTTAGTTATATATAAATTTAAGCTTAGTCTTTATTAGAGATTATTAAGTAAGTAGAAGGTTTAAGAACTATTAGATAAGTAAATATCTCTTATAGAGATATATATAGGGAGGGCTAAATAATAAAGGGGGATAATAGTGTATTATATATATAGAGGATCTATGTATCTATATAGAGTAGAAAAGTAAGAAGGAATAATTCCCAGGGGATGCCCTTCTTTTATAGACGAATTATTAGTCCGATTCATCTCTAATCGGGATATATTGTATACCATCTGGAAGCCCGAAATTCTAGCTTTCCAATGGTATTACTCTTGTTATCATATAAAATCCGGATGCTTTGGAATCTTAATTTCAAATGCTTTAAAATCAGAAATTATTAATTTCCAAGTATAGAGGAATAGAATCCCGATTGGTTAATAATAACATATATAGTGCGAACAGTGTTATTAATACTATATTTTAGCATATTGTTATATAATTTAAAATAGAATTTTTAAGCTTAAATATAAGCTTAAATTGCTATATTTAGAAGTTTTATTACCTTTTATAATTATAGCTTTAACAGTCTTTATTTCTTTATATAGGTTTTTTAATTTTTCTAATATTAGGATAGCCTTTAGAGTGATTATTTTACTATTTCTTTTAACTTAATAAGTATCTAGGGTAAACCTAAAGTTTATATAGGATAGTATAATCTTTATACTTTTATAGATAGTAGTGTTATAGCTAAGCTATATAGTTACTAGCTTCCTAACCTAATCTGTTTATTTATAATTAATATAGTACTATAGATACTATTTTAGAACTTAGTTTATCCTTTTAGTTTATCTATTAGCCTATGCTTAGAATATAGTTATAAGTTAGTAATTTAGTCTTAAATAGCTTATTAATGCTTACTAAAGCTTAGAAGTAAATAGTAATTCCCTATTAAAGAGAATCTCTATTAGGAGCTTATAAATACTAATAATATTTTATAGGAAGATATAGGCAAACTATTCTATATCTATTAATTCTTAGTAAGGTATAAGATAGGAAAATTTTATAAGTCTATCCATAATAATAAGAATACTATTATAAAGGGTACTAGTAGCTAGGTCCTCTAATAAGGGTAGCTTTATTATAAAATCTATAGTAATAGAGTCCTATAGTTACTTAGTAATTAATAGTAATTATAACTCTCTATATAATTTATAGTATTATACCCTAGTTTTTATATAGAGGTTATATTAATTTATAACCTTTTAATAATATTTTTTATACTAGGAAATTAATATATTATCTTAACTTATTCTAGGGTTTTATTAATTCCCTAATATCTATATAGGGGATGTTTATATATTTCCTATATAAGTTAAAACTATAGTTTAGTTAGAACTTATAACTTATTTAGTATTTTTTCTTCTTCTAAGAGTAGGTTATTATTAAATTGCTATATTTAGTTATAGAGATTATTATAATTTATAATAATATATATATATCCTAGGGTTTTTCTAAGTTCTCTAGCTTGTTTATTAAAATATTCTTTATACCTTATTAGGGTATTACTTATATAGTATCTTAGGTTTAAGCCTTAGTAGTATTTTTCTAGAGTAGTAATTAATTATTCTCTATTATTATTATATATACCTTCCTTTATATAGATTATTTCTATAATAACCTCTATTTCTAGGTTATTTAATTGGATTTTTCTATTAGGTAATTATTTAATATTCCTATTTCCTTTAGATTTAATCTATAAATTCTAATATTTATAGTAGTGTTTAAATAGTTCTATATATTAGGGTTTTTATTTTACTTTTTATATACTAACGATATATTTCTATTTAAGATATCCCATATTATTAAAGTTAAGGATTTAGTTATTTATTTTTAAGTAATTAGTATTAAAATCGCTTCTTTAGCTAATAGTATTAGCTTACTTATTTTCTAATCCTTTCCTATAGATAATTATATAGTTAAATTCTAAAAGGTATTTAATATATTATAATTATTATTTACTAAGTTTTTACATAGTTATAAAATATAAGATATTCTTATAGTTAGTATAGACCTTAATCTTATACTTATTTCCTTAAAGATAGTATTAAAATTCCTTAAATAAATTAATAATTATAAAGAATTCCTTATTATAAATAGAATAATTAAGTTCTATACTATACATTTTATAAAAGAAGAAGGCTATAAGTTATAATACTCCTTAATTATCTTATTACCTAATTATTCCTTCTTAAGTAAAATCTAATAAATATATCTTAAGTTTAATCTCTTAATTAGGATTAAAGGTTACTAGGATAGGTTTACTAATAATATATTCTTTTATTCAATTAAATGCTTATTAAGTAGCTATATCCTACCTAAATAGTTCTCCTTTCTTAATAAGTTAGGTAAGTAGTATTACTATACTACTAAAGTTTTTAATAAACCTTTAGTAATAGTTTATAAATCCTAAAAAGGATTATACTTCCTTTAGATTTTTAGGTAGTTTCTATTCTTTAATTATAGTAATCTTCTTTAGATCTATTCTAATTTTATTATAAGAGATAATATATTTAAGAAATTCTACTTCCTTAATATAGAAATAGCTTTTCTTTAGTTTAATTAAAAGTTTATAATCTTATAATATTTATAATACCTTATAGATATATTCTATATATTCTTCTTTTATTTTAAAGAAAATTAGGATATTATCTAGGTAATATATAATAAAAATATTAAAGTACTCTTATAATATATAGTTAATTATATATTAGAAGGATATAGGTATATTTATAAGTCTAAAGGGTATAATAAAGTATTTAAAAAGTCTAAACTTAGTTTAAAATATAGTTTTCTATTTATTTCTTTCTTTAATATAGATAAGATTATATATACTTTTAAGATTTAGTACTATAAATACCTTTATTTTATAGAGTTAATCCTTAAGCTTTATAATAAAGGGTAATAAGGTTTAATCTTTAATAGTAATATTATTTAATTATTAATAGTTTATAATAAGTCTAAGTTTACTATTCTTTTTAAGGATAAATATAATAGGATATCTAGCTAATAACTTAGAAACCCTAATATATCCTTTTTATAGTATTTCTTTAATATATTCCTTAAGCATTTATAATTATATTTTATTAAGGTTAAAGATTTTATAGAATATAATTATTATTCTATCTTTTAGTATAATTTTATAGTCCTATTAACTAAATTCTAGTAGTCCTATCTTAAGTTCTTCTATAAAAAGCTTTTTATAAATATAGTACTATATTAGTATATTCCTAAGCCTTTCTTTTTTAGGGAGTTTCTTTTATTCCTTAAGGTCTTAGTTTATCTATATAAATTATTATTATAGGTATTTAATAGTCCTTTAGAGTTAGTTTTTCTTACCTTTCTAGTACTTATATTATATTCCCTTTAAGGGTAGTAAGGTATTATATATTTCCTTATCCTTAACTTTACTATTTATCTTATTAGTAGTTAAAGTTAGAGATCTTTTTCTATTATCCTTATTATTATTAGAAAGTATATTATTATTATTAATATATACTTAGCCCATTCTCTAGTTAATATATAGGTTAAATTTCCTTAGCTATAGGTAATTAAGAATAATATTATAATACTATAGAGGTATAATATTAAGATTAATACCTTAGTTCTTTTCTTTAATAAATACCTTTAAGTAATTAAGT
>JAZAVJ010000483.1:0-19012 GCA_037954315.1 Neonectria punicea | reverse complement strand
GTCACACGTAACGGGGGGGGGGGGGGGGGAGAGAGCGTTGTTGCCACGGGAGAAAAAGGAAAGGCCACAGGGGGTGCTCCGTGTGTGTTCTACGATGGATGGATGATCTGGGCTGGTGAAGATGCGACGGCGGCTAATACAGAGGCAAGGATGGTGATGGTGCAGAAGGAAGCCAGACAGAGGACTGGATCCGGGGATCTGGATGACTGACAGCAGAACAGGGATGGTGATTGTCTCAGAGGGCAGTTGGATTAATTAGCAGCCAAGCCACATCCGGACGATATGGGTTGGGGTTGAGAAGATCTATGGCTACGAAGTGAAGTATGGTTTGCGGGATGTTCAGCCAGGAACAAACGTGCACGAAACAGGAAACGAGAACCATCAACAGCCCGAGACAGGACGAAACGAGACAGACACGGAGAAACCAGACTGGTGGGAGGAGGCTAAATGGGGAAAGGCTGACGCCCCCAGCAGAGGGGGCGGTGAGCCGTGGGAATGACGCTTGTCGAGTTCACTGGACTGAAGTGGGCAAGGCTAGATGATCTAGATTGGAGAAGAGCGGACGAGGACTTGTCACGATGGAGGTGGTAGTACATGAGAGACAAGACGATGATGCGTCCTGACCTGTCGATGGACCAAGTCTGATTCTGGTCATTCCCCTGCTTCAACTATAGTATCATCTCACGAAGCCATCTACACCCCCCTGTCATCCATCAACCGCCAAATGAGATCATTCGCGCCCCCATCGCTCGCACCATCTCCGAGTCAAGCCCCCAAGGTCCCTGCATCTAGATCACACTAACCAAAAAGGCCTCGGGCGATTGATTCATGGCGCCGCTAGTTTCGGCCTCGAAGGTGCGCTGTTATCATCCCTTGTCCCGACGGGATGATAAACTGGAAATGATATCAGCGGAGGGGATATTGCACAACTGGGACAAGTGTCTTTTGAGATATGAGCTCGTGATAGCCGCATCTACGCAAGGCTCTTCCTCTCTGAGTTGAAGGCCATCTTGTGCTGCTCTCACCACGTGCAATAAACCAGACTCTTTACCCACCCTTCCAGCCCTAACTAATCCAGCCCAAACCCCTTTGCGTAACCCACTCGTAGACCACCCTGTCACCCTTGTGACGAAGTCCCTGTCGCCCTTGTGACGAAGTCAGGCCGTTGCCATCACAAAAGGCTTTGTGCCGCGTGGGAAGTCCTGTGCCTCGAGAAACCGAAGCGAGCATCAACGTCATCAACGCTGCTATTTCGGACGACCTGAAACAAGAAGATAGCTTGGCTGGGTGAAATGAAGATCAACCTCAACGCCAAGCACGTCCGTTCATATCCACCCGCCGAAAAAACCATCCCGCCTTCCACGTCCCATCCCGGTCTGGATCGGACATGAAACACGGGATGGAAAGGGAAAAAGAACGAAAGAAGAAGAAACGTTTGTGGCGGGCACGCATAGGGTCGGGTGAGATGGCCATGAGTCGCGATGACCTTTTGGAACCACGTTTTTTACCCTAGAAACGGACCATGCGGCGTGAGGGGCTGGGCTCGTGTAGAGGCTGTGTATACTGGGAGATGATGGGGATTATTAGGGCTGAAAGACCAGGCTGAGCGACCGACGAGAAACAGTCTACTAGTAGTTGCTCAACAATTAAGCGAAATCCCACGGCTCCAAACTGGAAAAACCCGCGCCATGAGACGAAGCTTACCGGCACAACCGTGAAACGACATCGGCGCCGTGCGTCCGAGGCGGCGGCCTCGTGACCCCGGCCACCCGCCCCACCCGGCCGTTAAGCCTTCTTCCTCCGGAAACCGGACCTCCGAAACCCAAGTCGGCGTCTTTTATCCATCGAATTGCCATTTCCAGTCATTGTCACAGGGTCGAGACCCAGAGTATAGCACCCAAGACAATACTTGTTACTATCCAATCTCCTACTGGAGACTACGAGCTGCCTTGTTTCTGCCATGCTCGGCCTTGTCGACTCGGTGCCATATTGGCAACCGAGGACTGATACCTTGTGTCCGTTATAAAATCCAAAACTCCTCCAAACGTTCCAATTTTGCGATGGTTGAAATCGTTTCCCTGTCCCAGAAACCCACTGCACTTCTGGACAAGGGTAGACGCCCCCTGGAGTTGGTTGGGTTGTGTTGAAGCCCTGGTGTCTCAGAAGCCCACTGCTCTTCTAGACCCAATTCTCTCAGTTGTTCATTGATCGTGAAAAAACTCCAGTCCTGAAAATCCCGCATTGTGCATCGCAATCGTTAGTCCCGTGATTCTTCGTGGTGGAATGAAACACAGCCCGTCGAGTCCCAGAAACCCACTGCATTTTTGAACTCGAACCTTTCCCAAACCGCTTTATGTTAAATGAGTGTGAAACGCATGATCCCGGAAGCCCACTGCACTTCCGAATCGAGTAAAGCTAGCCCCAAGAAGCAAAGGAGAAAGAAAAAAAGAGGAGAAAAAAGTAGACCATCATATCTCGGGTCTGAAGTGAACAGTACTTAAATGAGACATGCTTAAACCTCCACGGAGACAGGAAGGGTGGCAATCTTGCAAGTGTCGTTACACGGCATCTGCAGCTTCTCCAAGGCGCTGTAGCCGCCAAGGATGCTCTCCGCGTCGACACCTTTGGCCCGGAGGACGCTGTTGGCGACTCGGGCACTGTCGCCGTCGTAGCAAACAGTCAGAACCTTCTTGCCCCGAAGGACGGCCATCAAGGCCTCAGCACTAGCATTGCGCTTGCCGGCTTTGTCTTTGACGGTGAAGAGGACCTCGAGTTCGAGCCAGAGCTCCTCAAGCATGGCACAGTCATCTGCAGGGTTGGCGAAAGGGCTGCCGCGGGAGGCTCCATCCCTGAGTGTCTCCAGAGGGATGTTGACCGAGTTGGGAAGGTGGAAAGCATCATAGTCTGAGGAGCGGCGGAAATCAAGAATCTGAGTGTTGGGTCTGGAAGTCAGAGCCTTGTCGATCTGGTCCGCAAGTGAGAGCACAGTGTCGTGGGTGCCCAGCGGGTGAATGGAGAAAAAGCTCGACAGAGCAGAGAGAGCCTCAAGCTCCCAGCTGTCGTCGTATCGGTAAAGATCAACCCGTCTCAGCCTCTGTCGTGTTGTTAGCCTTGATCAAAATACCACCCGTGCAATGTTTACGTACCTCGTTGCGAAGGGGGCGGAACTTCTCAGGTCCCAGCTGGTCAAAGTACTCGTTCAAGTACTGATAGGGGAGATCGCTGCACATGAAGACACAGTGAATCTCTCCGTCTGGCCCAGCAAGCTTGGAAAGGGTTCCTTCCTGCTTCATCTTTTCGATTCGCTGGAAGAGGCCCTTGAGAGTGATTCCCGAGGAAGGGCCGCAAACAATTCCCTGGCGAGAGAGATCCAACGAGAGAGAGTAGGAGTCCTTGGCTCCAACCTCCTCGAGGACATCGTGTGCAGCCTTGTATGGGAACTTGACCTCCTCCATGAGTGAATACTCACGAGGGCCAGGGACACGCTCTCCGGCATTGGTGCAGACACTATGGAAGCAAGTTAGTCGTATTCTTGGATGCATTAGATGTGAGGGCAAAGTACTTACGCAATGCGGTAGACTGATGGCTTTGCCTGCTTGAAGTAGGTGCCCAGGCCAGTCATGGTGCCTGTCGGGGTGATGTCAGGTAAATTTGTCATTGTAACAGTAGCATTAGCACTTACCGGCCGTTCCCATGGACGCAACAATGACATTGATTTCTGGAAGCTGTCGGTGAATTTGAGGGCCGGTCCAGCGGACATGAGACTTCCAGTTCTAGGAATCACCTGTCAGTATGCATGCCTAGGAAATCGTATTTCGAGGCTGATGAGCCAACTTACATCGTCGTTGATGTACTGGTTGGGACTGCAGACCGAATCGGACTCAGCAGCCTTACGAGCCGCAGCACGGATTCCACCCCGCTCGTCCACGGGTGTGGGCTGCGAGGGGCCGCCAATCAGAGTACTTTGTACCCATGCTTCTTAGCGTATGTTCAGTGGCAAACCGGGAGGAGTTCTTACACGTCGAGACCGAAGAACTGCATGAGGCGCAGCTTTGTTTCGCTCGTCTTGTTACTGAGAAAGGCGTGGACGTCATCAATGCCGTGAAAGGCACGGGCGACCATGGCCATGGAGATGACGGTGGAGCCGGAGCTACTCTCGACAACAGTCTTTGTCGTTCCAGGCTCGATGCCCTTCTCCAGGAGGTTCATGGCTGGAGCACATGGCTAAGATCAGCCACTGGAACACAATTTACAGTGGGGAAAGAAACCAACCTGGCATGACCTTGACATTGGTGGCCGGATGGATCGACATCATCTTGGCATAGATGCGAACGCCATCTCCTTGAAAGGGATTCATGGATTCGGGGATCTCGACGAGGGGGAGAGGAGGGGAGAACTCGGGGTCAAAGTACTTGCGGACTGAGTCCGGCCCAGTGAAGACATTGAGATGGTCGGGGCCCGCCATTTCGAGTTATTGAAGCACTTGGTGATGATCGATGCTAGGAGCTACAAAGAGATGCTAGGTAGGGTGAAATGGGATCAGGGTGAAGAGGGAGGTGAAGAAGGCAGAAAGCGAGAGAGATGGAGGAGACAGGGGTGAAATGGGAGAGAGATGGGAAAGAAAAGTAGAAGAGAGACGATGTCGATGGCAATATGAGGACTGAAGAGGAGGAGGAAGAGGAGAACGAGGATGAGAACAGGAGATGGGAGGAACGTTAGACGGAAGAAAAAAACGGGAGAAAAAGACGGGACAGAGCGCAAATTTAAAGCTTCCAGATGGAACCTCTCAACGAGCTGGATCCGTCGTCTTTCCCCGCAAGTACGGTGGCGGTGATGGGATGGCATTTTTTCAAGCCCAGGTACGGTTACGAAGTACCTGGGCGTCGACATCCCGCGCAGAACTCTGGGCATCGTGGGACACCAAGCATTGCAATTGGCGAGAGGATCCCAAGAAACCACGCAGGCGCACGTCGAGACCAACGAGACGAGGGCGCCGGGCCAATGTCGTGGAGAGGTTTGCAAGGCGAGCACGGGAGAGGCCTAGCGCGGCGTCGGGTCGTCGTCGTGTCCTTCGGGCCCTCGGTGGTGGGGTTGACAAACTCGAGGAGCCGTGGTGTGGTGTGGAGCGTGGCGGTGGAGATGTCGGTGGGGAGGGCGTCGTGAGTCCCGTGTGAGTGGCCAGCCGAGAGCCCGTTGCTGCGAGCAATGTTCGACAGCGATCCGCCGGGGAGCAAATCACCGTGTCCGTCGCCCTCTGGACGGGGCGCCAGGCCTCACTAAGTCTGGTCTGCTGTCTCGTCTGAGGGGGGGGCCCAGCGGGGGAGGGTTTTGCTCGAAGCATGTGGCCAGGACTGGTCGGTTAATGGCTTGAGTAAGGCATGGGGGTCAGCGAGAGAACAAGAAGGGCCCGGTCTTTTCGGGGACAAGGCACCGTAAGCCCGAGTGACCCGCCCGCAGGATTCACGTTGGATTCATCGTTGCCTTGATCAAGGTCACTGTTCCGCGGAAGTGCTTTGCCACCGTCATCGCTATCCCGTTGAGTGGTGGTGGTCGACGTTACGTGGGTTGCCGAGTTGAGAGTTGAGGCTCATCTCTTGTGCGTTTGCTTCGGGGAGTTGCTCGGGGAGTTTGTCACGTTTCGTGCGCGGTCAGGTGAGTCCGTCTGTTTAGGCGCATACAGTACCTGCTTTCAGCACAAGATGCATTTAAGCAAGTCGATGTGCCGAACCAGAACCATGATTGGCGGACACTAGCGGGCCGCCGCCAAGCCAGCCCCAGTGGATCCTGTGGACCTGCGCACCCTCCAGGCTTGCCAGGGCGCCCACCTTCTTCTTCCATTGAGAAAAGACCAGAACTGACAATAGTCTATATCACATATCCAGGTACATACTATAGTACATTCAGAAGTTACACTATTGTGCTTAATACAGCCTTTATTATTGAGCTAATATACTTCTGATGCTAGCGAAACTTGGCAAGAAATGCTTCAATCTTAGCTGTCACTTAAAATCCACTGACCCTGACACAGCCTCTGAAGAACTCAACGTGTGACAGTTGACAACACATATTCAAGAATGACAGAAACTAGAAAGAGCGCTTAGTTCACAAACTCAAAGGCGTACGCTGTGAACTCGCTGTCTGGCGTAACGAAGAAAGTGATCTTTAGATTTGTTAGCGATGTGGTCGAAAAGAAATGCAAACAGACCCGACGTTCTTACCTGATCGTTAGATACGGTATGTTCGGCAACACCGAGGTCAGTTGGAGCAGGTCCCTCCAAGTTCCACTCAACGTGGTTGAATCGCATTGTGCGAATTTTGACAGTACCACCGGAGATGCCAACAGCACTCAGGCCCTTGACCGTCACGTCGTAGGTCCGGACACCAAAGGTGGGCCTCAGACCGGTGAGAATCTTGACAGAATCTTTGGAGCTCCCGCGCGTGGCATAGACTTCAAAAACCCCGTCTCCCGACGAGGTGGTAGCGACACGGTTCCCTGTCATGGATTTGGAGTAGTAGTTGTACACCCACCACTGCGCCGCGCGGAAGTAGTTGGATCCTGAAAAGTTGACGAGGCCAGCCATGCCGTTGTGAAGATTGCTCTGGCCCATGCCCCAATGAGCTCTGAGGCCTCCAATGTTTTGCCTCTCAAAGTTGGCCAGGTACCACACGCTTCCGGCGTTGGTCTGGTCACCCCCGGCGGTCTCGCCGTACTCGTTGACAATGACTTTCTTGTAAGGGAGGCTGCGAGAGCTGAGCATGGACTTGAACGTGTCTTGGGCGGCCCTGACGGTGAACTCGAGGCCGAGGATGTGGTAGGTGTAGATGTCAGGAACAGTGTTGGTCGACTTGACGTGGTCCAGCCATCGAGTCCAGAAAGTGTTGCCCGTGTTGGGAGGAACAGAAATTGATGGTCCAGTAATGGGGAGGGCCGACAGCTCCGACCTAGTGTACCTGTGTTAGCTTGCAAGGCACACTATCATCTGGTTGCAACATAACATACTTGAAGCGATTGTACATGCGTGTCCAGGTGTTGAGGTATTGCTGATAATCGGTATTCCAGAAGATGGTCGAGTCAGGTTCGTTCCAGAGGTCAAGTTCCAGTCCGTCCTGCATGTTGTTGTTCTTGATAAAGGCAATGACCTGCGTCATGAAGTCATCAAAAGAGGACCAGCTGCCGCCATCACCGGGATACTTGAAGCCGGTGCCCTGAACACCATCCGCACCCCATAAGTCGTGAACCAGCAACTGGAAACGAGCGCCAGAAGCACGGCATGTCCGGTAGTTGGACAAGAACGACATCAAACGACCCTATAACGCGGTTAGAAGATTTATGTGGTCCAAAAATGTCAATCGTCTTACCTGCAACTGGCCACTGGCGTATCCGAGACTGGGAGACGGGAGCTGAGCACCGCCGGCACGGCAGTAGTTGAAGCCGGAGCCGGAGCGGAGTTCATTCGGAATAGCCGTGTTGGCGGATCCATCGGCGTTGTCCGGAAACCCATAGATGAAACCGTCGCCCAAATTTTGGGGAGTACCTTGCGTCACTGCCAAATTCACAGTCGCGGTGCCTTCAGCACGCTTCTCAACAGTTCCACTGGCGCGCTCATCGATGGTACTCCCACCTGGAATGACAGCGCCTGCAACCAGAGTGGCGCAGCTCAAGATAGACGCAACCCGCATTGTGAAAAGCCCTTGATTGAGATTGGCCGATGAGTTTTCTGTGTCGAGGAAAGACCTGTTGATATCCGTACCAAAATTCGGTAAAGAATCCGGTGTGGTGGTCCGACTTTATACATGATGGATTTGTGTCCATCATTACTTACCTCTTCCAGCTCGGACGCAGGAACCCCGAATTTACGGGGTAAGTCTGGGGTAGCAAGCATGATTTCTTCCATCGTGATTAGAAGGAAACCAGTTAGAGTTCTGCGGTTAACTCGAAGGCTGATTTCCCCGTTATGAAGTCGTCCGGTGGGATTGCGGTGGGCGACCGGTGGGTGCTTTAGTGGGAGTCCGGTGGGATTGTCTTGGAAGTCCGGTGGGCGGGAATGGCATCTTCCCCGCGGTGTGCTGATATAGGTTTCGTCTGGCCTCATTCAAGGCGACATGGTTCGGTCAGGAACCCGGATCTGGTTTATCCAAGAAGGGAAACCCGGACTAACTGAGGAACAAGCGAGGAATTTGTTTGTCCTGTTTAGAATAGAAAGAGTTGTTAATGGAGGTAGGTATTCTAAGATCTGAGTAACTAACTGTGTTATTACCTTACTGAGATATTCGTGATTTAGTTAGCTGAGATATGTAGTTATCCGGTCGATGGAGGGGTTGGTTAGTGGGTCATTGAGGTGAGGAACAAGTTGCCGAGTCTAGAATTTCGACACCTCATCGTCACGATTTCCAGGTCCAGTAATTGGCCAAACGGAATGATCTAACGAAGTCTAGCCATCGAGTCAAGCACCTAAGAGACCGTTTCCTTCAGCGGGGTCGAACAAAAAAAATCCGATTTCGTCGACGAGCCGTTTCGCTGAGTCATTTCTCGCTTCAGCTTGGATGGAATGAGTTATGGGCCTACCAACGCATGGATACGAAACTGGATGGACCCTTTGGCCTGGCTTCGGCTGAGTCCGACCCACGGTGATGTCAGAGACAGGAGAAGTCCCCGTTGACATTCAGTGCGGCCAGTGGTGAGACGTGGGGTGCCCATGACAAAGCCGTGCCAGCGTGGGCGTCTGTTTGAGGAGCTTTCCGGTCCCCGACTTGCCACTTGTTGATTCCCAGTGCAGAGTTCCCCTCACTGCCTGACATTTTGTTGCATTGAATGCAATGGAAATTACGATGTGCGGCAATGACCTCAACGCAGGGGATGCTCAGGCTCTCTCACCGTGTTTCCATGTTTGATGTAGATCCCCCTTTCAAACAATCCATCACCGGCTTGTTTCCCGCCCGTTTTCCGTCAAACTGCCTGTGGGTCCTCGCACCCTTGATTTCAGACTCACTTTAAGCTGTTGGCCTCTCCCCGTCTGAGAAGCCGCCAAGGAGGGAACTGCCGAACCAGTGAACCACGCCAAGCCTTGAATGCCATCATATCTACTCCGTAATTCCAGCTAAGGATACCTCCGTCGCGAATCTCGCGAATGTTATACGAATGATGATGAACTGGATCTCCCGTATTTCATGTTGCAGCGCGGGTGGTGCCGTGTCTTGAACACGTCAAGGGTCGGTTGGTCCAACGTGCAGATCGCAGCCATGTAAATAACATTCGTTTCGCCCATCCACGCTGGGTCTTGTTCCTGGGCTTTCACCTCAACCATCAATCATGATTTCTAGGTCTTTCTTCGCAGCGCTGGCTCTGGCTGGCGTGAGTGCCGGTAGGCTCCTCCAGCTTCTCGAGGGTGCACCGATTCTGCCAGCTGGTTGGAAAAAGATTGACAAAACACCCGATCCTGCTCAACGGCTGCGACTGTCATTGGCGCTGCGTCAACCAGACATCGACTCTCTCAGGACAAAAATCGGCACCAAGGCCGACAATCCCGAGCGTTATCTCTCCAGAGAGGAAGCCCAGGCGCTCCGGGACCCCGACCAACAAGATGTCGACGATGTGCTGGCGTGGCTCAAGGACAATGGCCTGGCAGGAAAGGCCACCGCAGATAGAGATTGGATCCATGTCAAGGCGACCGTCGAGGAAGTTCAGGATCTTTTGGACACGACGATAGAATATTTCCAGTTCGAGGGCAAAGAGCCTGTGCTCCGCACGCAGGAGTACTCGGTGCCGGACTCCGTCTTCGACGCCATCAGCTTCGTCCATCCCTTGGCCAACTTCATGCGCCCCAAGAAGGACTTGACCTCGCCCGACCCGGACATGACGCCCGACCTGCTCAGCGAGCTCGACGTTTTCAACATTCTCAGCAAGCGAGATGCCGCCTGCGGCACCGTCGTTCAGCCCGACTGCCTCCGCAAGCTATACAACATCAACTACACCACGCCCGACAACACGTCCTCGATCCGTCTGGGCATTGCAGGCTTTCTCGAGGAATACGCCAACTACCAGGACAGCGACGCCTTCCTCAAGATCCTGGCTCCCGACCTCTACGCGAAGGGTTACAATTACTCCGTCGAGTTGCTCAATGGGGGCAAAAACTCGCAGGTGCTCTCGGACTCGGGCCCGGAGGCAGCTCTCGATGTCCAGTACGCCATGGGGGTCGGCTATCCCACCCAGATTACCTATTATCTCGCAGGCGGCAGAGGCATCAAGCTGGATAACAATGGGACGCAGGTGTCTACGAGTCAATCGGACAACGAGCCTTACCTCGAATTCGTCGAGTACCTCCTGGACATGCCCGATGACAAGCTTCCCCAGGTGCTTTCCATCTCGTACGCCGACAACGAGGTCTCGGTGCCGCGTCTATACGCCGAGCGCACGTGTGCTCTCTTTGGCCTCCTTACAGCGCGCGGAACAACCATCCTGGTGGCCTCTGGCGATGGAGGCGCCAAGGGCTCCAGCAACTCCAACTGCCGCACCAACGACGGCACCAACCAGGACGTTGCCATGTCCGTCTTCCCGGCGACATGCCCGTGGGTGACGAGCGTCGGCGGCGTGACCAACGTCCGGGACCCCCCCGAGGGAGCCGAGTTCAGCGGCGGCGGCTTCTCGCAGTACTTCCCCCGCGAGGCATGGCAGGACGCGGCGGTCGAGAGCTACGTCAAGCAGCTCAACGGCACGCTGGACGGCTACTACAACGCCAGCTTCCGGGCGGTGCCGGACATCTCGGCGGTGGCGAGCAGCTTCGTGGTCCGGCAGGGCGGCGAGGCGTCGCTCCTCCGCGGCACCAGCGCGAGCACGCCCGTCGTCGCGGCCATGATCGCGCTCATCAACGACGCGCGGGTGCGCAAGGGCAAGCGCGTGCTGGGCTGGCTGAACGAGGCGCTGTACTCGGAGGAGGTGCAGGCGGTGCTGCAGGACGTGACCAAGGGCCAGAGCTATTCGTGCGATTTCAGCGAGGGCGGGCTTGTGGGCGGGTGGCCGGCGACAAAGGGCTATGACGCCATAACCGGCCTGGGTGTTCCATATGATTTCCAGAAGTTGTTTGACGTTTTGGTGAAGTTGTAGAAGAAGATGACAAGGGATTTCGTACGACATGGTATACACTATAGACCTGGAAACTTGAGATGAGACATAATTAGAAAGAAGCCAAAGCCAAGGCTGGCCTTGATTGACGATTGTTCATCCACCGTCCATTGATGTGACTCGGCTGCAAACAGATGTTTCCTGTGGCGTTGTGGGCTGGAAAAAGAGCCTCTCCCGACCTCCAATCCCGGCCACCGGAACGGCCCACACCGCTCGGCGCTCACTCCGGTCCACTGAAGAACAGTGGACTGGGGGCCCTGTAGGCTTATCGATAGCGACGACTCCAGCGCGTCAATAGCCCCGAGATCAACAATGGACGGGAGTGGAGGCCCCAGCTCAAGTCCCGGGTCTGACGGGACGGACCTATCGCGTCGTTGATTCGCATCGCCGAACACAACCAACCTCGAGCTCGCAATCGCCGCTCCTCTTTCTACCCGTTCAACACCAGAAGGACGAGACGTTTCGAGACTCCACCGTCGCGCTGGTATTTTTTGGCTCAAACCGCAGAGGGAAGGAATTTCTGCTCTCTCGGACTTGCTCGCTCTCACCGCGGTCGCTCTCTGCTCCACTACAACGTCGCGCTGCCTCCGCCCGCGATCCCATGACGCCGCCAGCCGTTGCTCTTTGAAGGTCGGACCACAAACAGCCCCAGCTCGGATCTCGCTCCCTCGCCCGCCTCGAACTTCCTCCACCCAAACGCGCAATGTCAAGACGGTCCGTGTCTCCTACATAACTTGACAGCTCCGTGGACGCTGGCCGCCGCCGCCTTTCCTCATCGCGACACTTTCTTTTCGCACAACTACTACGAACTCGCAAAGACGCTGCGTCGTGAGGAATCGCTCGACTTAACGCGCGACGCGGCGGGCTGCTCCTCGCCCGCCTCCGCCCGCCTCCGCCCGCCTCCGCCTACCATGCCGACCACGCACGTCCAGCCAGACTCCCACGAGGACCTCCAGGGAATCGCCAATGCGCTGCTCAAGGCGCGCAAGGTCGTGGTCGTCACCGGCGCCGGCATCAGCACCAACTCGGGCATTCCTGTATGTGCCCGGTGCATTTGTTCCCCGCTTCGCTTGCTGGCAGAGCTTCGCGGGGACAACGAGAAATCCGACGCTGACTTTCCTAGGACTTCCGCTCCGAGAACGGCCTTTACTCGCTCATCCAGTCCCAATTCGATGCCGCCGCTCGCCAGGCGCGTCAAGCTGAACAGCCCCTCCAGAGCGATACCAACGACAAGCAGGCGGGTAGTTACGATAATGGCCGAGCAAGTAAACGACGAAGGCTCTCGTGTGACACCACATCTGATCCTGGCAATAAATCGGAAGAAGTCCAAGAAGAGATCCAAGTTCAGCTCGACTCCCCAGCTCAGGATGAAGACGAATCGAACGCCAAGATGGAGGAGGAGGAGGAGCGTCTGCCACAACGACGACAGACGCGGTCTCTAATTACACCCAGAAGAACCCGCTATTCCATTTCGGTCGCACAACCCACGACTTCACCTCTGTCCTCTCCGCCCCCCGAGGACCTCATTATACCGCCTACCGGGTTCCGAACGCGCTATCGGAGTCGTCTCGCCGCCGTCACCGTCCCGCCCAGCTCATCGCCTCTTTCAAGCCCGCCTCCCGTTCTCTTCGATCCCTTTGACCCGGAATCGCCCCTGGAAGACAACTCCAGCCGTCGCAGCACTTCTCCTTCTGAGATTGATGACCTCCCCCCGACAATCCCCATCAGCCTATCCCAAGTGTCCGCATCAGGGAGAAACACGCTACCTAACATGAAAGGCAAGGATCTATTTGACGCGGCAATTTGGGCGGATCCTATCCGCACCTCGGTCTTCTACACTTTTGCCACGACTTTGCGGCAGAAAGTCAAAGATATCGAGCCCACGAGCTCCCATCGCTTTATTAGCCATCTGAGAGACCGAGGAAAGCTGGTCCGTTGCTACACCCAGAACATTGACCAGATCGAGGAAAAGGTCGGACTTTCGACTTCACTCAAAGCCGGCCCCGGCAGCCGCGGACGGTTCTCACGCCGATCGACCGCCAACATGGCTCAACTTCATAAGATGGTTGAAGAAGCTTCGAGTGTCGCCACTGACCCAGGCGAGAAGTCCCAGCAGACGTCAGATTCAGAGCTCAACCAACAGTCTCAATCAAGTCAATCAGAGGGAACCGAGACCCCTGCCGTCCAAGAGCCTGAGCAATCGTCGCAAGAAAGTACCAAAGTGCTCCAAAAGAACTCTCGCCGGGAACTACCGCGTTCAGGTGTAGAGTGTGTTTTCCTACACGGGTCTCTGGAGCTCCTGAGATGCTTCTTGTGCGGCCGTGTCTGTTCGTGGGACGACGAGGACCGGGAGCTGGAGACAATGTCGGGACAGCAACCGGAGTGTCCTCACTGTGTCGGTGCAACCACTGCCCGAGAGGAGAAGGGGAAGCGAGCCCTAGGTGTTGGCAAGCTCCGCCCCGACATTGTGCTTTACGGTGAGGAGCATCCGAATTCACACCTTATCAGCCCTATTGTCACGCACGACTTGGCCCTTAGCCCAGACTTGCTTCTCATCCTGGGCACTAGCTTGCGAGTACATGGTCTCAAGGTCATGGTCCGCGAGTTTGCCAAAGCAGTTCACACAAAGGGCGGCAAGGTTGTGTTTGTCAATTTTACGAAACCACCCGAAAGCTCCTGGGGAGATATCATCGACTACTGGATTGAGTGGGATTGTGACGCCTGGGTTGCCGACCTGCAGGACAAAATACCCAAGCTCTGGAAGGAACCTGAGCCACCCAAGCCCAAGAAGAAGCGAGAATCGAATGGTCCCTCCGAGGATACAGAGAAACCTGAGATTAAGAAGCCGCCTCCCGCCAACCCCGTGGCTCTTCGGGACACCAAAGTTACGGGAGCCTACTGGACAATGAAGATCCTGAATGACCTTCACAGAATAACAGGATCACACCAACCCGAGCGCCGAGCTTCAATATCGACACCCGCACCAACTACAACAGTAGACGAAACACCGCCACAGTCGGAGACTAAGACGAGTAAGCCCAGAACGAGAGCCAGACGCCCTCGGAAATCAGCCCCCGGCGTCCTTGAGAGGCCTAAGCAACCTCCATCGACGCTCAACCCCAACCACGGTCGGTCTCGCCTAAAGCCTAAGCCTACGGAACCTGCCACCCCCGTCAAGCCAACAAGGACCCCGAAGAAGCCTCCGCCTGCCGTTGAACAGATGAGCTCCATCCTGGATTCCGTCAAATCGAACCCCCGGATTAGGAAGCGGAAGAAGATTGACGGAGAGGAGGTGGTCATTCCCACGGTTGGTAAGCGTCGGCCCGCTCCAGTTGCGTACAGGCCTACCGCAGCAGAGCTGGAACTGCCACCATTAAGACCCCAACCGCCCAGCTCGACAGGGTCGCGCTACGGAAAGCCGACGCCGTTGGAGCCCAGAAGTCCCCCAGCAGGACCGTTGGCTTCCATCTCGGTTAACATGCGAGGGGCCTCGGTCTTTCAAAGGAAGAACGTCTTCTACTTGGACGACCCGTTAGTCAAGAGCTTTCAGGACGTCCCTAGCTGGTGGGAGATGGCCAATGGCGAGACAACGATCGTGGTGAAGCAGGGTAGCAGACCGGATGAAGCGAACGCGGCGCTGGCATTGGCAGGTCTGAGGCAAGGCAGCCCCGTGGCTTACGAGTCTCTTAGTCCTTCGATAGACAGGGATCTGATGAGCTGGGGCACAAGGTGGTCATGCAAGGGATAGACGGAAACGGGTCCTTTATGACAGTGACGAGCGAGCATGGGAGTGGCCTATTGCAAAGCGCTGGCAGCGACAGAGAAGCCCAGCAGCTATGATAACTTATGAGGCGTTTAGGATCCTGGGGATCAGGGAATCAGATTTGGAATTGTTATCATGATTTGAGTTCCGGCTGACACGTCCACATGCTGGCGAACTGACGTGGCCTTTGATTGTGACGTCCAGACGTAACCATGGAGCGCAATCGGCGGACACAAGAAGACTCATGACAAAGTGTCGAAGGAGTCAGCGACTGCACGGCGTGGAACTGTTGTATCGGTAAGCCAACAAGGATCTTGATCCAGCGTAGCAACCGCATCTCGGCTGCAAGGCGGCTATCTGCGGCCCCGATTCCGCCTTCTCAGTTCCGTCTCGCTTCATGATATCTCGCGGCGGAGCAGAAGGGCGCCGTTGACGCATCGCTGAGTGGGGCAGACGAAAAGGTTACTAGCAATTGACTCATCCACGGCGCACCCAGGACGCTTATATATGAGGAAGCTTGAGCCCAAGAGGAGATGCGGGCATTCTTCAACCTTCTCGGGACTTCTCGACAGGTAATTAGTGGCAAAAATGGGATCCATCGGCAACAAGTCTTCCAAGGAGCTCCCCGTGCGAGGGAAGCCCGCGGCCTCGGTGTTTGGCAGCGAGATGCGCAAGGAGTTTTTGTTTGACCCGGAATGGAAGAACCTCAACCACGGTGAGTTCCCTTCTTTTGTCTCTGCTGTGCTGCTCTCGTCGACTCACACGGCTTTCCTTCCTAGGCTCCTTTGGAACGTATCCCTTGGCCATCCGCAACAAGCTCCGGGCGTACCAGGACGCCTCGGAGGCGCGGCCGGACCCCTTCATCCGCTACGAATACCCCAAGCTGCTGGACGAGTCGCGGCGGGCGGTGGCGGCGCTCATCAACGCGCCCGAGGACGGCGTCGTGTTCGTGCCCAACGCCACCGTCGGCGTCAACACCGTCTTCCGCAACCTGGTGTGGAACCCGGACGGCAAGGACGTCGTCGTCAGCTTCTCGACCGTCTACGAGGCCTGCGGCAAGGTCGCCGACTACCTGGTCGACTACTACCCGGGCAAGCTGGCGACGCACGAGATCGAGATCACGTACCCGCTCGAGGACGCCGAGATCCTGCGCCGGTTCCGCGCCGCCGTGGCTAAGCTCGAGGCTGATGGGAAGCGCGCCCGCGTGTGCATCTTCGACGTCGTGTCGTCGCGGCCCGGCGTCGTCTTCCCCTGGGAGGCCATGGTGGCCGCCTGTCGAGAGCTCGGCGTGATCAGCATGGTGGACGGCGCGCAGGGCGTCGGCATGGTGAAGCTCGACCTCGCGGCGGCCGACCCGGACTTCTTCGTGTCCAACTGCCACAAGTGGCTCTTCGCGCCGCGCGGGTGCGCCGTCATGTACACGCCGCAGCGCAACCAGCACCTGCTATCGACGACGCTGGCGACGAGCCACGGCTACGTGCCCAAGACGGCGTCGCGCATCTCGCCGCTGCCGCCGAGCACCAAGCCGGCCTTCATCACCAACTTCGAGTTCGTGGGCACGCTGGACAACTCGCCGTACCTGTGCGTCAAGGACGCCATCGCCTGGCGCCGGGAGGTGCTGGGCGGCGAGGACGCCGTGCTGGCGTACCTGTGGGACCTGAACAAGACGGGCACGCAGCTGGTGGCCGACGGGCTGGGGACGGTCGTCATGGAGAACGCGACGGGCACGCTGCGCAACTGCGCCATGGGCAACGTCGCGCTGCCCATCTGGACGGACGCGGGGGCCGGCGCCGGCGAGGGCGACACGGTGGTGCCGGCCGCGGACGCCAACACGGCGTTCCAGTGGATCCTGAAGACGCTGATGGACGAGTACAAGACGTTCCTGTCGCTGTTTGTGCACGGGGGTCGGTTCTGGGTGCGCATCAGCGCGCAGGTGTACCTGGGGCTGGAGGACTACGAGTACGCGACCGCGGCGCTGAAGGATATTTGCGAGCGGGTGGCCAAGAAGGAGTATCTGTAGAGGCTTGGATTAGACATCTGACGGGTGGTTGAGGCTCGTGATGACCCGGGGTGGGAGTGGCAGGGTTCCCCAGATATATGCCATCGTCTAGCGATATGGGGTATTAATTGAGCATTTACTAGACTGGAGATTATTTCCAGACGAGCGTCAATATGGTGATCTCCAGAGCCCAGCGCAAGTAACAAAGCAATAGGACAATAGCGGATGTGGCAATGGAGATGTCGCGACGCAACTGCTCACCAACCGCTCAGCCACTCTTCCAGCTCAACCTCGTCCTATCCAACAGCAGAAATGAGGCTATACCATCACGTCGTCAACGCCATGCAGTCTTCCAGGCGGTTCAGCCGCAGCTAGCGGCCGAGGTTGGACCGCCTGCAGAGCATCTAGAACACGGAATTCCCAGCAAGACATGCGTAAGTCACAGCGGGTGGTTTCCGTCATTGCCCATGATTCCCAGAGAAACAGGGCTGTAAACGGGTAACTCGGAATATCAGACGTCGATAAACTACCCCCGTGTGGGTTGCAGATCTACAGCACTGCCCCTCGTCGGCTTGCTCGCGGGGTAGTAGCTCGCGAGATGATCCTGGTTGGCGTCCGCCCGATGGATGCGGCCTTGTGGTGTCAGCTGGACCGTGGGCCGGAGGCGTTGTACAAAGAAGTGTCTTAGAACATGGAATAAATTAGAAGCAGCTCGCTTTCGCAAGAGTGACTCCTCCTTTCAAGACTGTAGACCTTCCAAGACTGACATCACCACTGTCTACACCAACACCACAAAGCCGCTCCCCAGTACCTCCAAAGCAATGGGCAACTCCCAGTCCGGCCCAACCCCCGGCGACGCCACCGCCACGGCAGAACCCGCCAAGAAGCCATCCCTCTACAAGCGCATGCACGACAAGAAGCGCGGGCAGCCGCTCAGCGACGAGGACATCCTCAAGTACACGGGCAAGTCGCGGGCGGAGCTGAAGACGTGGGCCGACGGACGGCCCGGCGTCGGCAAGAACCAGCTCGCGGGGAACCTGGCCATGGGCGAGACGTCCGGGCTGGGCGGCGTGGCGGTCGGCGAGGGTTACGGCGGTTGGGGGCCGGGGTCGAACCCGAGTGATGAGAGCCGCGGGTTGAAGTTTCCGCCGGGGAAGACGGAGGGTGAGGGGAAGAAGGTGTGAGGAGGGAGTGGGAGCTGGGATGGGGATATAAGCGTTGGTTGATGGATGGTTTGTACATCCTTGATGGGGACTTGAGCGACACAAGTATTGACACTTAAGTATCAGAAACAACAGCTTCTCGAATTGAAGTTGATCCGATTACCTACGTTGTCACGAATAATATGAGCCAAGTTGTGCAAAAGACAACACGCTGACAGAATAAAATCGCTTACAAGCTGCTGGGACTGTGATCCTACGCCAGTTCATGCCGCAACCACACCACAAGCCCGTCACGGTCAATCCCTCCCTTCGCCGGGCACTTTTCCTCCCTTCAATCCCATGACCCTAGCGAGTTCACCTCAGTCACTAGGTAATCAGCATGCTGCCACGGCCGGCATGGCCGCCCTTCTAGCAACGGGCAACAAAAGCCGATTTCTCACGAGCTTGTGGGATGACTGTGATTCCGGGCCTCTGTTGGGCTATTATGGAGGAGAAATGGCCCGATGAGTTAAAAGTATGACACTTCGCAGTCAAGATTGACTGCCAGCCAGATCCTCCTCTGCGACCAAGTTCGATGGCTTTCCCGTAGTGGCGAGGTTCTAGTGTGAGCGGAGAAAGTTCATGTTCACGGTGACGCAGTCCAGTTATCGAACAGAGCCCGCTACGTCATGTCACAAGATAAGTTCTGACACTAGTATCGTGCAAGCACCTGTGCAATTGAATGACCGAAATACCTAGAACCCAGTCCTTGGTGCGTGACCTCCAGCGTGCTTGCAACATCAAGTTTCACTGCTAGCCAACACGATGAGGACTCATTCCTCCAGTGAGTGACAAGGGGCCTTCCTTGAAAGAGTGACAAGGGATTGACTCCTGAGTCTTCGTGTTTGCCATCCAAGACGGCCGACCTAGCTTGGTCCTTGCCAGATCAGAAGGCGTTCTGCTTCTTGCGGAGCTCAAAGACCTTGAGA
>JAZAVJ010000482.1:0-19099 GCA_037954315.1 Neonectria punicea | reverse complement strand
CCCCCCCCCCCCACAAACCCAACAGCTCCCGTGCCAAGAGTCATCAGTAAAACCCTCATGTCCTTCCGTTCTTGGAATTCAAGGAGGATCTTTTTGCGCTTCATGGTTGTAGATACCGAGCCATCGACCCGGCAGTACTGAATCCCATTTGCAGTGAACAAATCCTCGACCAAGTTGAGAGTCCGCTTCCATACCGAGAAGATAATACTAGTCAACGTTAACACTGTAGTAATTCCTAGATCGGCTTAGGAGGTATTTATAGCATACCACTTTTCTTCATCCAAGTGTAACTTGACATCCTCAAGGAGATACTGAAGCTTCGATGGGAATGATCGATATGAGTCTCCATAGGGGGTATGATCCTCCGTGATCCCCAGAATGTTGTCTTTTTTGTGTGGTACACTGCAAAAAGGACAGGCTGGTCCAGATGTCCGGATCTGGCTTGAATATTGCAGCGAACAGCAAATGTCACTGCAAATAAGCCGACCGCACTCAGTGAGCTGAACCAAGTTCTCTGCAAGGGACGAATCCACACTCGATATCTCAGCGGTGCAGTACGCGCAGAGAAGCTCCCCAGATTGCTCCATGATACTTAGTAAGTCGTCTACGCCATTCGGAGATGTGTTCGTTATGCCATTGCAGTACTCCCGAAGACGCAGAAGCTTCTCTAGGACATTGTGGTGAGATGCCTTGGACTTTCCAGAGTTTACTGCCATGGCAATTGCCTGCTTGCAAGCTGCCTCCATCGTAAGGTACTTGTTCCTTTCTTGTTCAGAAAACTCCAGTCTGTTAACATGCCATATCGAATGTAGCTGCAGAAGGTCTCTTGTTCGCTGGAGACAGATGGAGTTGAGCAAAAGTCTCAGATTTGGGAACTTGTGCTTCATCGTTTTGGTGGATTCAGCTTCCGCACAGATGTGTTTTCTGAAGGTGGCAATATCTTCGAGGATAGGCACCCTTAGAAAACGTACCAAGGAACCGAGATCCTTGAGTCCGTTTTGAATCGGCGTTCCGGTCATGCACCACCTGATATGAGCTGGGATATCGTGGACAGCGTTGAATTGCCTGGTAGACCAGTTGCGAATGGTGTGAGCTAACCAATTGTGAGCAAAGACCTCGATGACTAAAACAGGGAAGGTCATACCTTCATCTAGAACGGTTCGATACCAATGGACATTCCTCAGTGTTCCCCTCTGCGTCGAGAAGTCTGCAGCTACAGTTCCATATGTAGTCAAGACGATATCATAATTGCAGAACAAGGCAGGGTCGATGGTTCTCTCGCGCCCATGGTACTTGAAGTACTTAATAGCGCCTGGAACAGTATGCCTGTCAACAATTAGCTCATGAACATTGTTAGTATGTGAAGCTTACTTTTCTATCTCCTTTGTCCAGTTAGCAAGTAACACTGTCGTTGATCAGCGATGGGCGGAAAATGAAGTTCGAATTCGAAAGGCTTACACTCTGAAAGAACCACAATCAATGTCGCTTTAGTGTTCAGAATAGGGCGATCGTTTTGAACTGAATCGTGAACAGATTCCGAGTCAGTCTGCGCTAGAGATTCCTGGGCATGATTCGTTGAACCAAGTATCGCGGCCATCATCATCAAAGTCTTGCCCAGACCCATGTCATCTGCGATGATGCCACCGGGGCTATCCTCTGCAGCTCTGCTTTTAGCACCAGTGATGGCATGCCGATAACTGAACATGTAAGACGAACTTCCAGTAGTATAGAAGACCTGGAATTATGCAACTTACCCAATAGAATCTTGGTCAAGATCAAGCGGCTCCCAAAGGCTCTGGTGTTGCATTGAGTGGCCAGACTCTCGTCTTAAGATGAACTCGACACCTTTCCTCTGGTATCTGTGGGGATGTTAAGATTTGAGCTTCAAGTTGTGCATCAGGATCTTACATACAGATGCAAGTTGGTGATTATTCGAGGATCAATTTCAATTGCGCCAGAGTATTCGTGTTGATTCACGCCACTGAAAATACGGGTTAAATCATGAGCGCCGCTCTGGTCGTCGTTTTTGGAGTCGCTGTCGGATGAGTCCTCTTGCTGCCCGACTTCGTTAGGGCCAGTCGCGTAATCTCCGTTCATGTGGAATGTTGAACCGTGGTCTTGTCGAATGTTTAGAGGCAAACCCAAGCACTGTGGATTCTCGTAAACTTGCATTGTCCATTGGGTAGGGCATTGCAAGAACAATCTGGCATTTCCCAGCCTGCGGGCAACTTCTTCGCCCTTGTATCGCGGTCCGAAAACACTGACGTTCATGGTGACCAGTTTCCCTTTCCGGCCTTGGCTCGCCATGGACTTAATACTCTCCTGCCATTTGGATTCGGGCATGGAAGCGTCGTATTTGACCGAGGAGTCTTCTTCGGGAAGAACTAGAGGGCCGAGGGCTTTTAACGCTCTGGCTTCCAATACGCCTACGTCGTCGCCATTGCTCATCCGAACAATGCAGTATTCACTGCTGAAGTCTAGAGTGAACTGGCGCAAATTGGTTTCAAGCCGGCCAACCGGAATCCTAGCAGGGTCGGGAGACTTGGGCTGCCATTTCAAAAGCACCTGGATTTCGTTGAGCTATCAATCACGGTCAGAGAATTTCCTCGTTAATGTTGTCATCTCAAGACGGCTCACCGTGCCGAAACAGACTTCTTCTAATTCATGGAAGCTCCTTCCTGGAGAGCTCGGCACCGAGGAAAGCGTGGATGATGCGGATGTTGTGGTGAGTAGCGACGCAGTTCCAGCTTCAGCACAGCCCCGGGCTCCTGTATCTGTTGCTGGGCGCTTAACCCGAGGTGTCAAAACTTGGACTGGTCGATTGACGTTTCCATCTTGGAATGACCGTTGTCGCTTGAGCTGTCTCATTTCATTTGAACGTCCCGATTTCAATTGACAGCGATCAATTCATGGCATGGGGAGGTTATTTAGGAAATTACGAGTAAGGGTTTCGATGAAATTCATCAATCAGGCTTCGGCTTAAGGCGTCTGACGAGGCGTCCGACAGGGCTCCCAACAGGCCCCAGCCACCCGTGGTACTGCCCTTGAATGAGGCTGAGCCCACTCTATGTAACGCTTTTGCCTGAAAGCTCCGCCACGGTGGCCGTTGGGACAGCGACCTTGTTACGGAGTAGATGTTAAAAACATGCCAAAGCCTTGCGAAAGTACGACAACCACCATCAGCAAAACCATGCTGTGAATCCATTGTCAACTGCTGCCAAAGGTTCAAATGGAATCAACTGCAACTACCGGAACACCCCTCCAGGCTGGAACCAGCGCGGAGGAGGATTTCAGGCTGTTTCTTCAAGAATTCAAGAAAACGGCTTGCCTCAGCAAGAAACAGACCCAACAATTCCAGAACACGACGATTGAGGATGTGAAGATTGTTATTGCGGATATTGAACAGAAGCAAATATCCAGCCGTCGACAACAATGGATCGCTCGATTGAGGCCGTTTCTGGCGAGCATGGAGCAGTATGGAAAGGTCATTGAGATATTCTTGAATGCGGCAGAGCTTTTAGCATTTATTTGGGTGTGTTGAACTTGCAGTACGCATGATCATCCATTCTAGAGTGTACTGACACTGCTTTATCTTGATAGGGCCCGATGAAGTTCATACTGGAGGTACGATGTTCTATTATCTACGAATCGGAAGCTTTCTCACAATTACCCAAGACAGCATCCAACTTTTCCGAGTCACTGAACTGTCTGCTCGATGCCTATTTCGAATTGGGGGAACTCATCCCACGACTCTCGCAGTATCAAGCGCACTGCATTTCCAACGAGCATATGAGAACAGTCTTGGCTCTCATGTACAAGGACATTCTCCAGTTTCACGCATACGCGATGAAGTATTTCCAAAAGCCAAGTACGTATCACCTCCTTAGTTGAGGCGCAAATTAGAATGGAAGTGCCGACACTGTTCTAGCATGGAAACAACTGTTTCAAGCCACTTGGAAAGGGTTTGCCTTCAAATTGGAGGAACTCAAGGACAACATGAGGCGCCATGGACGTCTGGTGGAGTCCCAGGCTTCGATCGTCCAGTTTGACGAGACCCAGAAGCAAAGAAGGTTGGCAGAGATAAGTTTCCAGGGCTTACAGAATGTCTACTTTCGACAGAGACTACACGATGTCAAACAGTGGCTCTCTCCATACAATTCGAAACTCCAACATGACATGTGTGCGAAAGCCAAGGCGGAGTGCCCTGGGTCTGGAGCGTGGTTGCTAGGCGATAACCGCTTCAAGGCTTGGTTTGATCCTATCTACTGCACTACTCCCTTACTCTGGCTTAATGGTATTCCAGGGGCAGGTGTGTAGTCGATGATTCCGTGGAATGAATTATCACTTATAACATTAGGGAAAACCGTCCTGGCTTCTACTGTCGTCGACGCAGTGCAAGAACTCGTCGCAAAAGATCAAGCCAGACTTGCCTACTTCTACTGTAACGGGACCAATGACACACGCAACAGCTTCGTAGCCGTTGCACGTGGTCTACTCAGCCAGCTGCTATTAGGAGACCAAGACCTCATGCTTCAGCTCTATGACAAGCAAAACTTGCAAAGCGGTGAGGCTATTCTCCTTGAAGGCTCACTGACAAAAGAATTGCTTGATGTGGCATTGGTCTCGAAAAAGACGACATACCTCATCATCGACGGAATAGATGAGTGCAAGCGCGAGGAGAGGAAAGAAATCTGCTCTTGGTTCAGTGAGCGGATAAACAAGCTCAGTAAAGAGGACCACGGCAATCTCCGGTGTCTCTTTGTGAGCCAGGAGGATGGGATTGCAAAGAAAGATCTTGCTATGATCCCGGCTATCAAAATTCTTCCTGTTTATGTTCGTGACGACATCAGACGATACGTCGATATCTGGCGCGAGAAGATTGAGGTTAAGCACGGACTGCTTGATGCATCTCAGTACCCATTGACTGGGAGGATAATGTCTTCTACCAGAGGTAATTATAAGTTCTCATGGTCATCTCAGATCTGACAGTTTTAGGCATGTTCCTATTCGCAAAACTTGTTGTGCGTTACCTACATGGAATGCCGACTCGAAAGGAGCTCCTAGAAAAGATCCAACCCGGCCACTTTCCAGAGGAGATTGGAGAGCTGTGAGAAAGTCACCTTCCGAGACGCGAATTTTTGTATTAATTTTATATGTAGATATGATACGATTCTTAGTCGTGTTTTGGGTGAGCATGCTGGAGCGCCGCCTAAAACAATCCGGCGCCTTCTTGCACTCTTGGCTGTGGCGAAGAGGCCGCTTCGTTGGCACGAGATCCAGGGATACTTTGCATTCGATCCCGAAGAGGATGAACCAATAGACCACGAGATGCGGAAATTACGAGTTGATGCAAAGGACCTCTGTTGGTCGCTAGTGGAGCATCAGGACGACGATTCAGTTGAGCTTGTTCACCCGACGGTGAAAGAGTGGGTGTCTCATGAACCACATGTTCGATTATGAGCCACACCGCTAACTACTGTCAGACATCTCATCCGGACAAAGTACTTGCAGGTGCCTGATTTGGAGTCTGACTTGGCGCAGGCATGTCTTTCGTTCTTGAGCATCGAGGCGTGTGGCCGCGACCAGGATGCTCCGCAAGTCGAGCACCATCTCATGAAGGGTTACTACTCGTTTCTGGACTATGCAGTTGCCTGTTGGCCTCTGCATGTGCAATCGGCTTTGCCCGGGATCAGCGACAACGAAGAACCTGGTCTCCTTTCTGAGTGCCTTGAAGGATTTCTGGACCTTCACTGGTCTGGCCCCACCAGCGAGCTGACGGTTTCAGCAACCATAATGGAAAAGATCAAGGTCTTCCGTGATGCTGATTTCTTTCCTAAACTCGCCCAGGCCATTGTCTCAGCTCGGAAACAGCTGGGGCCAAGCGGCAAAGGGCCGTCGCCGGATGACCCGCTGGACCTTGGCCAAATCACGCGATCCATTCGCGAAGCACTTGAGAAAGCGTCCTCCGGAGTATCCGACAATCATAAGATGGCACTTCTCAGGACTTACTATGGTAAGAACTCAGACTGGTTCAAGTGTCCTCGCATCAATTGTGTGAGGTTCTACGACGGCTTCACCCGGGAATCGGAACGAAATCTTCACATTGACAAGCATGAAAGACCGTACACGTGCACAGATACTGGCTGTGACAAGCATACATTCGGCTATGCTACAAAGAACGCTCTGCAGAAGCACATGCTTGAGATACACGGGGTAGAATCCGGGACGAGCGCGGTTCTGGAGTTCCCAACACCGCCGAAAGAGGCGAGAGGAACAGGAAAAGGCCATTTTCGGTGCTCGCAATGCCCCAAGTCGTTCACGCGGAAATTCAACCTTCAAAACCATATCAGGACTCACGACAATTCCAAGCCATTCTCTTGTGGTGTCTGCGGCAAGGCCTTCACGCGACGAACGGACTGCAAACGGCACGAAGCTGATCACTCCGGCGATCGAAAATACAAGTGCGCAGGGAAGCTGGCAGACGGAACGCCGTGGGGCTGCAATGCAGGCTTCACGCGAGCAGATAAATTGCAGGAACACTTCAAGAGCGCGACCGGACGGAAGTGCATCGCTGCTCGGATGAAGGAGGCGGAAAGAGCAGATGCAGGATACAAAACCGAGCTGGAAGCTGAAGAGGCCCAATTCCAGGGCTTGTTCCAATCTGTGGTTGACATTGTTGAAGGATGGCCGAAGAATGCTTAGTAAAGCGTTGAAGGGATCTTTTGTTGCCAGCAATGAGAAATTTGACCTGAAATGTAAGGAATCGAGCAGGCAGTAGGGCTGAACAACCGTTCATTGGCTACAGTTGCACCGCCCGTCAATTGAGTCTTGAAAAAGTTGAGACAGGTGATGCACGTGACAGACGTGCGCTTATCCGATTGGGCCACGAATGGGCCATCCTTACGAATGGGTGTGAGCATTCTGTCAGACGGAGGGATTCGACCAAAGGGATGACTAAGGATAAGGGACCCGGGATTGAGCCGAAAGACGGGGAAAATCCGCAGACAGGGAGATCGCGGAAGATGGCGATCACACAGAGGCCCAGTCTCTTTGCGAGCGACTTCCGCGGGCGCAGTCGCGAGATGTCATCTTGACCGACCTTGATCAGCTTTGCAGCTGGCGTGCGGGTATTCTGTTTGGAACCAACATCAAGGTATATTGCGAGAATGTACCTACTCATGACGAACCTTGAGAGAAGGTTGTTGTTCTGTGAACGATCGTTCGCGGCTGACAGCCCCTCGAGTTACCGCCATGAACCGGTAGGAAAGAAAAGAAAAGAGAAGCCGAGCTGGCCTTGTTGATAGAAGAAGGGTGATCTTCTTCTTTCGTTGTATATCGCGCCTTGTCCTCTTCATTAAAGCTGATTCGAAATCTGTCACATCGTTACTGGATTCGTCTGTCTGCAACTGCATCACCAACTACATCCTCGCCACATCAGTACTTCGGCTGCTGCATGAAGTTCTCTGCCGCTGTGACCACTGTCGCTTCTCTCTTCCTGGGCTGTTCTAGCCTGGCCACGGCCCAGATCGCCACCGTTCCCATCGTCAAGCAGATCGCGCCCAACGCCGAGGACTGCCCGGCTGGCAACGCCGCACGGCCGAGGAGGCCGGACACGTCGTCCCTGGGCGCGCTGGCCAGGGCACCACCAACATGCAGATGCCCTTTTATGGGTTCCCAGTTCGTCATTTGGTTTACAGTGTAATTTCAGCTAGATTGCTGCGGTTTCAATCCTTTTCTCTATCCCATGCCCCAGTCTATGACGACGGGCCAAATTCATCTATAACACTGCGCGGCTTGCTAAACTTTCCCAGAGGTTTATACTCAAGCTCGTTGAAGCCGAATCCCTTCGGGCCGCCGATCTCGAGGCCCCTCGCGGTCGAGGTCCACTTCTCCGAGGCCGTGATGCCGAGGACAATGACGGGCAGGCCGTAACGGTACTCCTGCGTACCCAGCGCCTCTCCGTTTTGCGCATCGATGACACAGACGAGATCGGGCACGATGGCGAGGATCTGGGACGGGTTAGCACACGCATGAGGTCGGATGATGTCGAGCAACACACCTCTTCCATTCCGTCGGCATCAATCTTCTTCACATAGATGTTCTCGTTCTTGAACGGGATAACGAGACGTTCCTTGGCCAAGCCGGACGTCGATTCAATGATGACCTCGCCGTACGCGTGGCCCATCCTGGTGACGCGCTCGACGCCGACAATCTTACCCTTGAAGAGCACCCTGGCGGACTCGGAGCCGCCAACCTCGGCGATGATGGACTCGGCCACGGTGTCGACGGTGTTGGTGCATCGCGACAACGCCACCGCCCGGCCAATCCTCCAGGACAGGGACATGGTGTTCTCCACTACCCACTTCTTGGTGTTTTGGCCGGTGACGGGGCCCTTTGCACAGCCCACGTGGGATCCCATCTGCGACAAGGCAGCCCGGAACGCCCGCTCGACGTCTAGCTCCGTGGGCGCTTTGGTCATGATCTGGACGGCATTCGCTTAGCAAGACCAGACCAGACACCGTCTCATTCGCTTCTGTACCGGCAACTCACCATGATCCTTCCATTCCCATCCGAGATACACGTCGGTACCATGGTTGCCTTCTTCTCAAAGACCACCGGTGTCGTCTGCCAAGATACTGGATACGCCCTGCCCATCCAGTCACCGTCTATGGCCGGGATGTCCATGGCTGATGACGCGCCGATGACCAGGCCCTGCAGACCGTTGCCGCCGCCAATCTCCAAAGGAATGACGGCATTCGGTTTCGTCTTGAGGTACGCGTAGAGCTCCCTCTGTGATTCAAGAATCCTAGTCGTTGTGTTAGCCATGGACATCATTGTTCGAGAGCGCCTAGTAGAAGAAAACCCACTCATCACCGTAAGGCTTCTCGATCGAAACCTGCGGAGACCCTTTGCCGCCGCCACAAGCCACGAGGTCATCGTCCTTGAGATCCTGGGGCGACATGACGCGCAGAGCGGCACCGGCCCGTAGCAACTCGCGTAGGCGGAGGTAGTGTTGATATGGGTTGCCACCGCCTCCCGTTCCTAGGATATAGCACCCCGTAGTGATGAACTGCAAATCCGTCTCGGATATTAGCCACTGCCTGTTGACGATCTTTGGCTTGTAAGCCTTGATGTAGTCCTTGGTGAAGACTACCGAGTGTGAAGTCGAAGCTTCCTCCGTCGAGGCCTCGTTTCCTGCCGTCTTCTGTGCCACGTGGTTCGAATCATCCGCAAACTCGTCCGCATCTCCGTTTTCCAATGCGGGAGCTGCCTCAAAGTCCGTCCGGGAGTAGTCAAAGTCACCCACTGCTTTGACGATGAACCGAGACTTGTGAGCAATGTACTGATTCGTCATGTTAGCAGCTGTACCACGACAACTGGGACCGAGCACGGTTTACCTGGAGCGGAAAGCTCTCCATCTCGGCAATGGTGACAGTGTCCCTCAAGGCGCCGCTCTCTACGGCCTTGTCGATGGCTCTCTGGGACAGCACTCGCATGAGCTCATCCTTGGACTTCGACTCGGTGTCCTCGACCGAGTCGACCACACCGCTGACACGCGCGGTCGCGGCGCCGATGGCATTCGCTACGCCCGACCAGTTCGGCTTGACGACTCTGCTGGCGCCCACAAGACTGTCAGGGGCGATGACGGCACCGCCTCCGACCAGGACGACGGGGATGTCCTCGGGCGACGTCTTCATTGTGTCCACGATAGATTCCAGCATGGCCTTGACCTTGGCCTTGAACTCGGGCAAGCTTACCGCTAGGTCTGACCCTTCCAGTCGCCCTCGGTCTCCAATCTCGACGTTTTTGCTCCCCAGAACCGTGTAGTCGGTGGTGGTGGGAATGTCGCCGCCGAAGACCAGAGCCTTCTGCGTGATCTGGTAGCCCACGCTCTCCGGGCCGACCGTCAACTTGCCGGCTTTGTCGCGTCCCACGATTGATCCACCGCCGAGACCAATACTTCTGACATCCGGGTAAGAAAAGTTGGTGCGAACGCCCGCAATCTCGCTGTAAGCAGCAGCCTGTCGCGGGAAGCCGTTGCTCAAGAGAAGCCCCACGTCTGTCGTCGTGCCGCCAATGTCGACAACCATCATGACCTCCTTTTCTTGGTCTTGCATTAGGAAAGCGGCACCTCTCATACTGTTCGTTGGGCCGCTCGAGAAGGTCCGGATCGGCAGTCGGGCGGCCGCGCTGGCAGGAAGAATCGTGCCGTCGTTCTGCGTAACGAAGACGGGGCAGTTGAGATTCAGCTGGGAAATGGCACTCTGGAACGAATGAATGGTCCGGCGTGCGAAGGAGAGGATAGACGCATTTAAGATCGCAGCATTCTCTCTTTCCAGAAATCCGATGTTAGCTACATCTTTCGAGCAGATAACGTCGGCCTCGGGATACATGCTCCGGATGATACTGGCTGCCGTTTCCTCCTGTTTGTATACAACATCGATCGGGCTATATATGCCGACAATTGCGATGCTCTTGATGCCTTTGGACTTGATGACGTCGCACTGGCGCCTAATTTCATCCTCGTCCAGCTCGGCGATCAAGTTGCCGTCAATTTCCAACCCGCCATCGACGAGACCCCGATATCCGCAAATGATGTTGCGAAGCTTGGGTGGCCAGTCAATGCCGATGGGAATGTCCTTAGAAAAGGGACCGCAAAGCCGTATCACGGCGACCTTTGCCAGGCGCGACTGATCCATCTCCACGACAGCGTTGATGAAATGAGTCGTGCCGATCGTGACGCTGGCCACATCCTTGGGGTTGATGCTCGACTGCTCGAACATCTCTTTGATGACGTTGTTAATGCCATCGCTGGGATTCTTGGTCGTGCTCGACTTCTTCCAGGCAACGATACCTCTATCGGGCTCAGAGGACCTTGTGAGATCCAGGACGACTCCATCTGTGTTCGTGCTGTGCGTTCCGTCAGCGTTCAGCGCAGCGACAGCAATATTGCGGATGCCTTACCCGCCAACATCAACTCCGATTCTGAGTGGAGGTGCCTTCATCTTGTTTAGAGATATACAGTAGATCCGGGCTTCGTAACCTCAAATCTAGACGATCTTGTTGTGCTGCTACTATTAACTGTTTATTCAACTCCACGGTCGCGACGACCGAAGTCGGAGCGGAGAGATTCCGACGTATGACTTAAGTGATAGTATACCAAAGCCAGAGAGTCGCGAGCATCCCATGAACAGTTCGTTAGATAACGCTAACCCGCTCACCACAGCAGTCTCAACAAAGGCCCGAGATAGACTTTAAAGCGCAGAATTGGACAGTCTTATTGAGCTGTCAGGCTCAGGTGTTCATCCAGAGCCCGGTGTTCGTTCAGGGTCCGGTCGACGGACGTCGGATCCTCCCCGACTTTTTGACTTAAAACGGCGAAGCTATAGGTCTACCCCGCAGTTCATTCAGGTAGCGATAGCCACTAACCATAACGGCCGTAAAGGCTGGTAGATCTTCAGAGGCACATAGATAAGAAACCCAAGGGCTATTCGCTATTCGGCAGTTTCACGTACATTAATGGGGCCATGGCTCCACAAACGATCCGAGAAGATGGAAACCAGAATCTCAGCGACTTTGATAGTATTAAGTCTATAGCTAGGTACCTCAGAGCTCCATAGATAACTATCTGTAAGTGTTACATCGGGCCTATTTGTAGACCCGACACTAGGACGACCTTTTCCGTCGGCGAAGTAGATATCTCCAATTTTTGCTTACAGATAAGACATAGTTAAGCTATCCTTGCGAAAAGATCGTAGTGACCACGAACAGTTGAGATAAGAAGCTTGGAAATACCCCACGCTGGAGAAACCCCTGTCGTGTTGACCTTGGGCTTACATATTCCTTCCGGTCCCTGTGGCAGAAGTTCCTCTGGGGTCCTGAACCATCCACAGCCATCAACGGCAAACATGGCGAGCCTCACTCGCAGAATCAAAGAGGCGGCTGTCCTCCCAGCCGACGAGTCCCGCCAGGAGGAGACAACTTCGTGGTGCAATCGGGATCTGGTCCCTCTGCCCCCCACTAGACGAACCTGGGGATGGTTCAACTTCTTCGGTGCGCAGTCTCTGTAAGTCGACGACTCCTGCCGCCGGTTGTAGAATCGTCATTCTGACATGGCCTCTTCTCATTTAGCGGTGCGCTCAACGTGGCAACATGGCAGACGCCCAATACCTTCCTGACACAAGGGTTGTCCGTGGGCCAAGCCATGGCTATCATCGTCGTGTCGCGATTCATCGTCTCGTTCTTTGCTTGCGTCATTGCTTGGTGCGGCTTGACCTGGCACGTCGGCTTCACGGTCCAGAACAGATTTACCTGGGGAATGCGAGGAGCATATATCCCTCTTCTTCAGCGGTGCTTGCTGAACTTTATCTGGACTGCTATTCAGTGTAAGTCTACGCTTTGTTCTGATTAAATACTACGAACAAACTAACGTAGCCGTATGTAGGTTGGAACGGCGGCAGGCTGGTATCGTAAGTCCAATTCACGTCGTCTCATAAATCTTCCAAGTTGGTTACTAACCCATGAGGTTATAGGGTATGCCTCACCGCGTTGTGGCCATCATTCCAGCGGATCCCGAACACGCTGGCTGATAACGTGCCAACAACAACGCACGAAATGGTTGGCTTCATCGTCTTCTGGGTCCTCTCTGTCCCGTTCCTCTTCATCCGACCGGAAAGGTTCAAGAAGCCCTTCTTCGTATCTAGCGTCGGGTGCGGCGTTGCCATGCTGGCCATGATGATCTGGGCCTTGAGTGTGGCCAAGGGAGTCGGCCCCGTCTTCTACCGAGGCGAAGATGTCCCATCGACGTCGCGATGGAGTATTTCTTGGCTCATGATGGCCGGTCTGAACCAAGCCATTGGACAGAAGGTCGCGGGCATGACGAACGAGAGCGACTTCTCCCGTTACGCAAACAGCCACCTCGCCTTTGTCATTGGCACGGTCTCTGTGCAGTGGGTGGTTGGTATTATTGTCTCGCTTGGCGGCTTGGTTACTACGGCTGCATGCCAGATCATCTATGGGGAGATCTGGTGGAACCCGCCTGACCTTATGATGGTGATGATGGACAGTGAGTTGCATAATGCTTTCGACACTGAGAGTCCCTGATGCTAACCTTGGACAGACGGTAATGGATCTTCCGGCTCGCGCGCGGCTGTGTTCTTCCTATCGCTTGCGTTCATGTTCGCCATTCTCTTCCAAAACGTCTGTGGTAACGTCGTTGCCGGCGGTATCGACTTGGCTGGCGTCTTCCCGAGATACATCGATATCCGCCGTGGCGCCATCATCACATTCCTCGGCACGTGGATTATTCAACCGTGGCAGCTGATTAACCGCGCTTCCACATTCGTCGCTGTTCTCAGCTCCTTCTCCGTGTTCCTAGCTCCCCTCTTGGGCGTCATGATCTGCGATTACTTCTTCATTCGCCACCAGAAGATCAAGCTCAGTCACCTGTATCATCCCAAAGGCTCAGATTATTGGTTCACGCACGGTGTCAACTGGCGAGTGGTCCCCTGCTGGGTCGCTGGGTGGGCTCCCACGATAGGAGGCCTGATTGTCAGTGTCGGCGGGCAGGAAGACGCTCCGGCAGCGCTCTTCCAGCTCTACTACGCCGCTTTCTTCATCGGCCTCAGTATTTCCTTCACACTCTTCTATGCTGTCAACTTCTTCTTCCCGATCACCGGCGCTGGCGAATTTGACCAATACGATGACTGGGCGACCTTCACGACTGAGGAAGCAGCCAAGCTCGGAATCGTGGCAAATGACAACGCCGAGGAACTAGCCAACAACAGCATGGGCGCCTCTGGCTACAGACATCGCGCCCCGCAACCCCAAACGGAGAAGGAGTTGGAAGCAGGAGTGCCCGTTGTTGTGGGTTGATCTGCTGGGCCCGAAATGAACGCTAGTAAATGCTATCAAACCGAGTGAGCCATAGTCACTAGACACTCTTTAATAAGGAGAAGAGAGCGGACATTTCGGCTGTCGATTCTTGATGGTCGTGCTTTGTTATCAGTTAGGGCTGGATATAATTCGTAGATGAAGAAGGATACAATGAGCTTGAATGTAAGTAAGTAACTGTTTTCAATTCGTATCCGTCTTCTTTATCCATCTATCTCCATATTGCAAGACTCGTAAACCGTAACTCCCTAAATTAAGTGGTAGC
Source organism: Neonectria punicea (assembly GCA_037954315.1). Taxonomy (NCBI): domain Eukaryota; kingdom Fungi; phylum Ascomycota; class Sordariomycetes; order Hypocreales; family Nectriaceae; genus Neonectria; species Neonectria punicea. The sequence continues at coordinate 4,941 of JAZAVJ010000482.1, read as the reverse complement.
CATAGATAAAGGCAGCGGAAAGAGGCGGTGTCATCTTGTTGCTCCCGTTAGAAAATGGGGCAGAAGGGAGCAACAAGATGCCCCCGACTTCAGGGGGGCGGTAGAAGTATACAGGTCACTTTCGCATGATTGATCACGTCGACCGCATCCAACTCATCCCACAAACTTATCCAGCATGGCCCGAAAAGACTCATCCATTGAATCACCTGACTCTTGAAGCCGTTTGATCAACGAGCAAATCTTGCCAAATCTTGCTTGGTTATGTTGAGACTGAGGCATCTCCCCGATCCGCATCAGGAGCTGGTTGAAATTCCGAACCTGAATCTTGGTCAATACGCGGATCATGTGCAGCTGCTCGTCGTATGAGTACTGGGCTCGGAATTCTGGAGAAAACATCTCGGCGTTGCAACGGGTTTTGATGCCAGCGTCGCCAGATAGACTATCGAATAATTGCGCTGCAGATACTTCGCTTAAGATAGCTTCGTCACTTGGCATGGTTGAAGCGGACGATGGCGAGGTCATGTCGAGTGTTCCAGTCATAGCGTCACCACCTGAGTCAGGGTTGATGTGAGGTAGTTTTATGCGTCTCGACAGGCATTTAAACATCTCGGCTACCCTGTCGCAGATGATGAGGATTATCGTGTATGTCTGAAGCAGGTTGGTGCACTTATTGCAATCAAGTGGCTTGCAACAGTTGAATATCAACCATTTCTGAAGCTTGAGGACATGGTCAAATGCAAGCGTCCTAAGTTGGAAGTAATCATCGTCAAGCTTCTGCACGACATCGAGGGTGTCTGAGATACAGGAACATCCAGCAGTGTCATTGGAAGGTTGGTTCAGAGGTGTCTCGGGGATGGGGTTCGCGGTCGATGAACCAATGGGTCCAACAAAGTCAGGCAAGAACTGCATGTCCAATGACGATGTTCTGGACTCTTCAGTAGCCGGGAATACGGATTGGACACAGTCATTTTGCATATAGGCTATTTGGACCAGTCAGCATAAAGTCCAGTCTTGGATTCGATTAAATGATGATTTACTTGGCTGGATCCTTGTGGATGTAACATCGGGTCGTTCAGAGTCTTCCACCTGAGTTTGAGCCGACACTGAACCGTCTGAGTTGGTTTGGAGATACCCTAGACTTAGGTCGCCCGATTCAATGCCGGATGATGCACTGATAATATCCTCAGTCTCGCTAACTTGGAGGTTCCGCGTTGACTGTTGATGACTACTGGAAACAGGATTTTCAACCAAGTTTCCACTTGCTTGAGCTGTTGTGACATGACTCTCGAGTCCAAGGCCATTTTTCTCGACGTTATCTTGCAATTCTGTCTGGCGAGCAATGCTGGAAGCAACCCCATTCTTTCGAGTCCTGCGACGGCCAAGCGCTGGTGGAAAAACGCAGGCAATGTGTTGGACATTGCATCTATCGCAGGATATACTACTGCCCGTGCAACGAAGCTGCAATGATCCGTGTTAGACTTCACATATCCCATAGACAACATACCACAATTTTCAGGGGTAAGAATTATGAACGAACCTTCTTGCTGCGACATCCAACACATGCGTCTCTGCGGCTTGACCCAAACCGGTTGCGTGCGGCGTGGTGGTCTGCCTGGCTTAGTGCGACCTGCTCCATGCCCGCCTGCGTGGCGCCATTTTTGGAGGATTTGAGCGTAATGAACATTTTTGCTCAAGTTGGAAATGCCGAAAGATGAACAGAAGGGATGATTCGGTATGTCCAAAGGTGAGAAGTGTTGCCGACATGGTGAAGGATGAGGTATTCGGTGATTTCCTATTGCGGCAGAGCGTCTCGGTAATTCCCTCATTCGGAAAACGCCGAGCTGACGACGAGGCGTCATTACTCAGCGGCTCAGCAAGCAACTTGGGCTTGGCGTTGGTGATGTCAACATCCACTTTTGAACGATCACATCTTTCACTTTCGGCTTGTACATGCAGCTTCCAATTCAATATGATCATCACGATTATTAATTTTTGCTTTGCTAACTGCCTAGTAATGTGCATGCACAGCAGTCGGAGATACCAAAGAGGCAATGGACTTGATTGACAATGACCATGCTGAATACACGTACTGATTCATTTCTCGCGTTGTGAAGCCATCTACCGACTCAACGTGCTATTTCTTCCGGCCTTCTTAAAGTGAGCACATTGCGCCTCATGTCGCCAAGTCATCCTCACAATCACCCAATCACAGCACAATATCTCCACCAAATCATAATCTCATATAGTCATTCAAAATGACATCTCCCTACCCTGCAACTCACCAGGCAGTTGTCACAACCGCAAAGCGTGCTCCGCTTTCAATCATCGAGGTCCCAACCGAAGCTCCTGAGCCCGGCGAAGTTGTTGTTCGTGTTCAATGGACGGCCTCGTCGCCTTTGGACTTGCATCAAGCAGACGGCGGCCTCCTTGCCCAGCATCCCTTCATCCTAGGTGGCAGTATCGCAGGCACTGTCGTGGCTGTCGGTCCCAGTGACTCTGCGGCGGAGAAACCAAACTCGGCGCCGCTTGTGGTTGGTGATCGTGTGTTTGGCTTCACCTGGGAGAAGCAGAAGCAGCACAGCTTCCAGACGTATGCCACAGTTTCCCAACACCTTCTGGGTCGTGTGCCCACCAATCTCACCATGGAGGCGGCCGTTACAGCGCCGACAAACTTGGTTACTGCCTTTCACACCATCACCAAGGACCTCGGTCTCGAGCTACCTTGGCCAATTCCCGAAAATTACGTCCCACCCGAGGCTGACGTGCCCATCCTTGTCTGGGGCGCGGCCAGCAGCGTCGGTAACTTTGCGATCCAAGTATTCCACCACTGGGGCTACAAGAATGTCCTGGCTGTGGCGAGTGGGAAGCATCACGCTGAGCTCCTAAGCTGGGGCGCGAAAAGGTGCTTCGACTATCGCCAGCCAGATGTCACGGATAAGATTCGTGCTGAAGCCGATGACATTCCGTATGTTATCGACTGCATTGGCCAGTTGGATGGTACGCTTCGTCCTCTGAGTCGCATCTCAGTAAAAGGGACCAAGGTTGCCATTATGATGCCTGCTATTATCAGAGACGCAACCGCAGACCAGGAGCCTGAGCTCAGCATGAAGCCCTCTTCGCTTTTAGTTGGAGAGTGGAAAGAAGGCGTTGAGCTCATTGGTGTAAGGACGTTCTTCTACGAACAGGTAAGACAATCCCCAAATATCACCGGTCTAGTGGGATGCGCTAACACAGCAATCATTTTAGAACGCCTTCTTCAAATGGCACTTACAGCCTGATATCGTCCCTGCTTTGATGGAGGCTGGGATTGTAAGGCCAAATAAGCAGAGAATCGTCGAGGGCGAGACGCTACTTGAGCGTGCCCAGAAGGCATTGGATCTGTTGCGCGAGCGCGCTCCAAGTGGCGAGAGACTTGTTTGGAGAGTGGCAGAGGAGTGAATAGTAGGGCTCTAGCATAATTGCAACATGGCAATGCCTGTTAACTAAATTTACTTTTATTAGTACACAAAGCTATTTACATAAGTCCTGTTACCTGTGGCACCTAGCCCTTTGTATTACGCTGTACTTGGCATTGAAGTAAGGGCCTTTTACCCTCTCGACGCCGCCGGAAAACGTACGGAGACCTCAAGTGGTCTTACTTACTTATTATACTCTGTCGTATGTAGGCTTGAGTTAGAAATTAGAGTACTCTTCGTCGATAGAATGAGCTACAGCATCGTAAAATATCGTGACATAAAACTGTGAATTTAAGGCTGGAGGTAGAGGGGCATTTTTATTGCGTTGCGCCATTTCATATACTTAACTCGTGGGAATAGAACTTTTCTAAACTATTTTATTAACACGACTAAGCAGCTGAAAGCACACAAAGTAGGAGTGAATGTACTTTGCAATTGCCAGTAGTCTGGATACTGCGAATGTGGAACTCGGTGCTTCGCGTGTGTGCAACCTTTTTCTTACTACGAGGCCCTTCAACTGATGAATACATAAGGTTAATAGTCCCAAGTGTTAGATAACGGGCAAGTCACCTATTAAGTAACTTACATACAGCTAGCCTCAGCTCATAGTCATTAGCGATACAAATTGGCGAAGGACCAGTGTAGATTATGCCTGATGCTTTAAGCTTGCTCCTGAAGTTCGTTTGAGGTTGTTACTTGTTTACATGACACAAGATTGCAATCGATAGACTAATAATTTAAACTTCAATGCTATGCTCGCTCCCCTAGTGGCGAATACCATCCTCGACTGCTGCTTGGGCGTGCTAAGTTCGACTGAGTGAGTGACTAACTATAGTTCTCGCCATGCTGCTACCCTACTCCACGCGCTCGGTAACCTGCCCTTGCCTTCGTTTCGAAACTGAATCTTTATGATGAATGATACACTTGAATGCACATTATCGACGCCTCTGTCGAGGAATTGGCGTGCAGTTCTGACACACTCCATGGGTGCACCTGCTGTCCAGATCCCGGTCGCGAGGATGGTGTGAATCGGGTAGCAGTATCTCGCAACACTCCACACCCGGTGAGTTTCGTCCCCCGCAATTATGGCAAATCCAGCCAAGTCTGAGAAGCAATTCGTATCCATAAAAGGAATAAGTAGAATACCCCTCACAACCACACTCTTGCGCTTTCCATCTCAACTGACAACAGGCGCTGAGCTTCCTACTTCATCCGATTATGAGGATGTTTGCGACGAAGACGTCTATGGGCCATTGAGCTATTCCTCCCGGTTTTCAGGCAGTTGGCCCCCTCACCGCTCCCTTCATTTGACCCCGACAAAATCCGAACTGGCGAGGCCAAACCGCTTCTTTCAGAGTATCTTTCTGTCACACTGAATGGATAGGATCACACTGATGATGATGAAAGCTCTTGATTTCTAGCTAAAGGACGGGCCTAGAGCCCGTCTTTTATACATGATGAAGACGGCTGCTGCCGGAGGCGGCAG
>JAZAVJ010000481.1:0-19157 GCA_037954315.1 Neonectria punicea | reverse complement strand
ATTCTTATATAAAGATAGACTTATTACCTAAGAACTTAATTACTTAAAGGTATTTATTAAAGGAAAGAATTAAGGTATTAATCTTAATATTATACCTTTATAGTATTATAATATTATTCTTAGTTATTTATAGCTAAGGAAATTTAACCTATATATTAACTAGAGAATAGGCTAAGTATATATTAATAATAATAATATACTCTTTAGTAATAATAAGGATAATAAAAAGAGATCTTAAACTTTAACTAATAATAAAATAGATAGTAAAGCTTAGGATAAGGAAATATATAATACTTTACTACCCCTAAAGGGAATATAATATAAGCATTAGAAAGGTAAGAAAAACTAACTTTAAAAAACTATTAGATACTTATAATAATAGTTTATATAGATAAATAAGGATCTTAAGGAATAAAAGAAACTCCCTAAAGAAAAAAGGCTTAAGAATATACTAGTATAGTATTATATTTATAATAAGCTCTTTATAGAAGAACTTAAGATAGGATTATTAAAATTTAGTTAATAGAATTATAAAATTATACTAAAAGATAGGATAATAATTATATTCTATAAAATCTTTAACCTTAATAAAATATAACTATAAATACTTAAGGAATATATTAAAGAAATACTATAAAAAGGATATATTAGGGTTTCTAAGTTATTAGCTAGATATCCTATTATATTTATTCCTAAAAAGAATAGTAAACTTAAACTTATTATAAACTACTAATAATTAAATAATATTACTATTAAAGATTAAACCTTATTATCCTTTATTATAAAGCTTAAGGACTAACTCTATAAAATAAAGGTATTTATAGTACTAAATCTTAAAAGTATATATAATCTTATTTATATTAAAGAAAGAGATAAATAGAAAACTATATTTTAAACTAAATTTAGACTTTTTAAATACCTTATTATACTCTTTAGACTTATAAATATATTTATATCCTTTTAATATATAATTAATTATATACTATAAGAATACCTTAATATTTTTATTATATATTACCTAAATAATATCCTAACTTTCTCTAAAATAAAAGAAGAATATATAGAATATATCTATAAAGTACTATAAGTACTATAAGATTATAAACTTTTAGTTAAATTAGAGAAAAGCTATTTCTATACTAAGGAAGTAGAGTTTCTTAAATATATTATCTTAGTATTATAGCCTACCCTTCTAGGTTTAGTAGTATATAATACGCCCCACTTTGTATATTACTGCTTTCCTATACTATAAAAGGCTACCCTCCCCCACCTTTATAGTTAGCTTAGCTACCTTTATTTCTCATACCCCTTATCCTATATTACTTACCCACCTACCTTACTACTCACCGATACTATCTTAGCATCTAGGCGCATACTCCCCTTTATAATTCTCCTAGTCTTAATCCTTATGCTTTATTTATATATTACATTCCCTAGTACTTATAGTTTTTAGCACTAAAATAACTATAATAGGCTTTAACTAAAATAGACTACTATAAAGCAAATAACTATCGTTCTAGTATAGCTTATAGGCCTTAAGTCACGCTTAGTACTATAGCCTATCCTTATGCCTTAATCTCTCCTTATACATACTAACTCTATATACCTATTCCTACTAATACCTTTATCTCTCTTAATAACTATATAGCCTAAATGTATACTTTAGAGGCCTCCTCGCTATCGATCCCTTAGTCACTCTATAGCTAGCTATAGCATAGTAAGCTAAATCTAGCCCTACCCCCTTTCCTTAAAATATAACTTTATAAAGGTAATCCATTTAGTCTAATACTAGATTAGGTAAGGTAGGAGGGAAGTACCTAGCTATCTAACCGTATACGCTATTTAGGATAAGATTAGCTTATAGCTCCGCCTAACATTAGTAATAAGTAATTCCGCTAGGCTGAATTAAGAAAATACCTTACTTTAACTACGCTATCTACCCTTAGCTATTACCCTCTCCTAGGTATCCCTAGGTTTATATAGTATGCCTTAGAGATAGGTACTATAGGTACTATAGGTTAGAGTAATATCTAGTTAACTAAATATAAGCTCTTATTGTATTACTTCTAAGCTTACTATATTAGTTTGCGCTTTACTTAGTTAAAGTTAGGGATAGTATAGATCTTAGAGCCTTAATTAGAAGGTAAGTAGGCTAATATCTAAACGGGATATAGGTAATAATAGTATAGTAATAAGGGTCTTAAGTAATAGACTTAGAGGGGGCTACTAAGCTTGGAAGATTAGAGAAAGGAGCTAGTATAGAATTGTTAGCTAGATTACCCTAGTCTCTATAGCTTATTACTATTGCTAAGAGGAGTAAATTATAGTTAGATAGAGGATATATTAGCTAAGGGATCCTTCTAGGGATAATAAGTAGGGACTAGGTATATATTATAAGCATTTAGTTTATATAAAGGTAGTAGGTATAACCTACTAATATAAGGCTTATATAATAATAGTATCTTAGTAAAGCTTTCCCTTATTAGCTTTATTACTAATTAGTAGTTCTATAGTACTATCCATTCCTTATAATAGAGAGCTAAGCTAGTAAGATAGCTACCTAAGGATATACTTAGAGAGGATTAAAGGATAAAACCAAGCCCTAACATAAGGTAGGAAGAGCTAATAATAGCTAAGGGAGAGCATTCTATACTACTATTACCTAATCTTATCTAAGAGCATAAGGAAAGGTCTATCTACTAAGGTCTTATATAGCTTTTAGTAATATTAAGGATGTTATAAGATAACTAATAGAGAAAGGTCTTATATATATCTTATAATTTTATAAGTTAAGCCTAATAATTTATTAATTAGTAGAAAGGTATAGGTTTAGTAGAAGTAAGGTTAGTAAGGTTAGGTATTAAGGTAAGGTTCTCTTAATTAGTACTTATAGACTAATAGTATATACTGTTTACTAGGACTAATAGACTAACTCTAGGGTATAGTAGATTTGCCTATATAATATTATATATACCTATACTTCTAGAGAATGAAATTTAGGCATTTTTCTCTCATTACTTAGAGCATAATATCCCTTAGTTTTATTATAATATATTCACCACTAAAGTAATATATTTTATTAGCCTTAATAGTATAGTTTTTTAGACTCCTCTAATAGTAGTATAGATACTATAAAGTAGTTAAATATAGTTATATTAACTACTATTACTATAACTACTATTACTCCCTTAGCTATTATTACTCTCTCTTCTACTATTATTACTTCCTCTTTTACTATTATTACTTCCTCTTCTACTACTATTACTCCCTTTACTATTATTACTACCTTCTTTATTATTATTACTCTTTCCTTTACTATTATTACTCCCTCCTCTACCCCTATTACTCCCTCTACTATTACTATCGCTCCCTTTATTACTACTATCACTCCCTCTATTACTATTATTATACTCCTTATTACTACTATTATAAGCTTAACCTACCCTTTAACTTCTATATAAAATCCAATCCTAATATATATCTTAGAGAAATTATATATTAGCTACTAGTAGTGGAACTTTAGATAACTTAATTATAACTCCCTTAGATATAATATCCTCTATATTTAATATAGAGGATAAAGATAAGGGCGTAATTATTAATAACTTATAGTTTAATATATATCTTCTATTAATTTAGATAGAGATAACCGATCTTACGTATTTTACCCTAGATTAGGTACCTTATCTAGGTAATGATTTACCTATAAGCAGTACCCTTCCATACTATAATAGTATTCCCAAGACCCCCTATAAATACCCTTAAAGATACCCTAAGTTAAGCTCTATTATAAGCAATACTATATATATTATAATACTAAACCCTCTATTATAGAGCACTCTAGATCCCCTAACGCTAGTATATACATTATAGCTGCCTACCCTTAAGCTGCTTAATATAGATAATGCTCTATATTAAGGTAATAATATACCTATAAGCGTTACCCCTCTAGATTATAATAGTATTCCTAGGATATATAATACATCTCCTAAAATGCCTTAAGGGTAAGACTATAAAACAATTAATTATAGATCTAAAGATATTAAGGTCTATATATTATCTAAGGGTATACCTTAATTATTATTAGGAGCCTATATATCCCCTTTTTAGCTACTAGGTCTAATAACACACTACTATACCGATCGTTAGGCTATATATAGATTAGTCCAATATAATAATAATAGTAGTAGTAATGTAAGCAGCGAGTCCTAAGGAAGTAAATCCCATCTTCCTTAAGCAAATTTACAATATAATAAGGACTATTATCCCTCTAATATAGAAGCTAAAGAGATAAGCCTAGAAGGTAGCGAGTCTAATAGTAAAGACTAATGCCTATATAAGCGCTATAAGGTCTTAAGGCCCTTTACTAGTTTACTACCTAATATAGTAGCTTATATTAAGCACCCTTATTAAGAAAGACTATCTTTAAGATTAAGGGGGAAGAATACCCTAGTAAGTAGTATCCTTAGCCTAGCATTATCCTAGGTAATGTCTAATAATACTAAAGTTAGGGGGGTTCTTACTAGCTTTAAGGAATAGCTACTTAAGAATGCTTTACTTAAGTATATAACTAAGAATAGTAAAATAACTTTCTAAATATAGTTTAACTAGACTCCTTATATAAAGTATAGGTATATAAGCAGTACCGTTCTAGATTAAGTTAATATACCCTTAATATAGATAAGGAATAGGGCTAAGTATACTTTAGCTCTAAGAGCTAAGTATACCCTAGAGGAAGATAATCTTCTTATTAAGTTAAAGGAGGGTAGGGAGATACTAGTATAGCTAGAGATTCACTAGTAGTTTAGTAAGGCTTATTTAGGGCGGTCTATAGAAAGCCTATAGGTATATTACTATATAAAGCTTAAGAGTTATAAGAGATACTAGTATATTATTAGCAGTGGATATTAAATCTATCTAAAGCCTATTTAAACTAAAGCCTTATATCTTAAGGGTCTAGGGCTATAGAGGATATCTTTAGGCTAAAGGAGGATTAGGGATAAGGTTATATAGTTATTACTAGATTGATTATAAAGTTCTTTAAGTATGCTTTCACGTTTAGTAATATAGTAAGTAAGAATAATTAAGCTCCTTAAATATCTAATAGTATTAGCTAAGTACCTAATATATTATTATTCTAGCTCTTTATTTCCTTCCCTTATAAAATGTTATAAGCTTACTAAATAGCTTAAGATATATAATAAATAGGCTAGTAGTAACTAAGAAGTGATTTTACTTATAACTTAGTATATAGGATTTATCTAGCGCTGCTTTATATTTAAAATTATTTCCTTTCCTATAATAGGTTACTTACTTCCTTCTAATTAGCTAGAGTTACTATTAAGGATACTATATCCGGATAGTCTATATTAAGCACTTACTCTTATAGGATAATATAGTTTTATATTAGAGCTAGAGTATCTCTTAAGCAGCCTTAGTATTTCTAGGTAATAGCTAGGTTATTTATACTAGTTAATATATTAGGATACTCCTCTCTTAGTACCCTCTTCCTTATTTCTATTACTTATACCTCTAGCTCTTCTACCTCCTTCTATTAGCCTTAGTTCCTATATATTAACGCTAGGTTATTTATACTACTTAGTGTATTAGGATACTCCTCTCCTAACACCCTTAAACTTATCTCTATTACTTATACCTATAGCTCTTCTGCCTCCTTCTATTAGCCTTAGTTACTATATATCCCTACTAGGTTATTTATACTCCTTAGCATTAAGGGATACTCCTCTCCTAGCACCCTCTTCCTTATTTTAACTGCTTTTTTACTTAAATTCTCTATTACTTTATAGCTCCTTATAGTAACTAAGTATAATATATAATTTATTAATAAAGAGGCCCACTACTCTAGGCCCTTCTCTAGTAGTACCTCTATTAGTATTAACTTAATATATAGTAATAGTATCTAATAAGTAGGCTAGGTCTTAAATATTCTATTTAGGAAATATCTTAATATAGATAATAGAAACAATTATTTCTATTGGTTTATATTACTAGCTATAGATAGCTAAACATAAGTATAAAACTATACTAAGGTATATATCTTATATATATCTCTCTTTACTATAATAGATATAAGTAAGTAGCTATAGAGAATATCTAGATTATCCTTAAATTTATTATTATCCTTATTATTCTTAACTCTATCTATATTCTCCTTTAAATCGCCCTTATAGTTATAGAGTATAAACTTAAGGATGCCCTATAGGTTAAAGAAGCTTATAAGTAATAGTAGGTTAGCTATGGATAGTCTCTTATAGTATATCTATTTAAGGGTTACTTATTATATTATTACTATAGAGTTAAATATAGTCCTATCCTATTAAAGATCCCCTATATTACTATTAAGGAGGCTACTCTTCTTCTTATTACTTTCTTAGAAGGTATCTAGGTATACTTTTACTAATATGTATAGGGTATAATAGTTAATATATGCTATTACCTAGGTAATAGCTAGCGGAATATAATCTAGAGTATAAAGAAGATTAGTAGTAGCATTCTTATCTAAGTCTCTCTTTAGCTTATTCTAGATAAGCTAAAGGGCTTAAGTGTTATTTATAGCTAAGATCCTATATATAGCCTTATAACTATCTATTAGCTTCTTAATAGTATCTATACTACATAATATAATAAGGATAATTCTATTATAATGTTTTAGTAGGAAGACTATAAGTAGCTACTATATGTTTAGTATAGTAGGGTTCTTATCTACTAGATAGTATACTACCCTATCTCTTCTAGGGTAGGAGCTAGGGTAGAAGAGGTTAATATTATTAATATTATCTAGGATTATTAACTATAGGCTAGCTTCCTCTCTCTATAGCTAGTTACAAACTAGCTTAAGTATGTTAATACTAGGGTTATATTACCTAGGTAGCTATATATTATCTATAATAGACTAGTATACCTTTTTAAACTATAGCTTTAAACTTATATATACCTAGAAGATACTAATGTCTAGTAATATATTATGGATATAATATATAAATTAAATAGCGACTTATAATTTACTATAGCTAGTTAGTATAATAATCCTATATAAGCTTATTAATTACTCTAGTTTATACCTAAATCTACCTATATTTATAAGGGCTATACAATCGATAGGGCTTATATATCGCTCTTTTATCTATATTATAATATTAGGTTAGTTAATAAAGTTAGGATTACGTTCGAATAGTATACTAAAGTAAGGCTTATAAGCTATTAATATATCCTCTTTAGGTTAGAGTAAGATACCTTTAATCCTCTACTATATATTAAGTAGAATTATACTATAAAAACAATCTTATTAGCCTATTCTATTATGCTCTATACATCCGGGCAGTTTACTAACTTACGTTTAATTAATTTACAAACCTAGAGTAATAGTCTATTTATAGCATTCTAGATTAAAGATAATATTACTAACCTCCCTACTATTAAATAGCTACTTAAGGGCATAAAGTCTAAAATAGTATATTACCTTATAGGCCTTACCTAGATCTAGCCTACTCTATAACTAGACTAACTTAGATATATAGCTATTAATAGAATCGATTAGTTTTTATAATGTTATAAGCACTTAATTATTCTAGTTATTAAATAGATACTAAACACCCTAGAGGGTTATACCTAGGTTATCTAACTAGCTTTAAAGGTATATAATATTAGCCCTAGCATTCCTAATAGTAGTAGAGTACTAAAGGTAAAGGATAGTAACTTTAGTAGATAGGTTAATAATTATAATAACACTTATAGTAAGGCTTATAGTATTAGCTATAGTATATAATAATATACTAGTTAGGGAAGTAGTTTTAAGAGAGTCTAGGTTATACTTTAATAGCCTAAGATAATAAGGGAGGGGATCTAGCAATAGTATTAAGGTAAGTGCTAAATAAGGCTATACTATAGCTAAGTTATAGCTTAGACTTCTGCTAAAGAGGTAGAAGCGCTTTTATGCATTTCGCAATAATTAGCCTAGTAGAGTATATCGCTATTTTAGGAGAGAGGTAATAGCTAATAGTGAAAATAAGCATAAGAATCCATTCCATAGAGGCGCTTACTCCCGTCGATATCCGCGGTTAGTGGTCCCCTAGTACTGCTATAGGGCATAGCGCATCATGGATGCGTTGGGTCGCTTACTACTCCATGGGCGACTGGAGTGTGGCATACGTAAGCGATCGTTAAGACCTATCCCCGGATTAGTAGGCATGGGACGGATCGCTCGGCCCAGGCCTCGTCCTAGCTACCAATCAGTAATAAAGCGTTTAGCATTGCAAGAGTTTGCCGATAAGATAACTAGCTGAAATCTAAGAATAGCTATAATAGCAATAGTCTATAGATCTTAACAAAGGAGGGGTTATAGTATTGTACCTACTACTATAACTGCTATATAGTAGCCTAGAGTTTAAGCTATCCTAAAATAGAGAGCCTAAGGTATCTATTTTAAAACCCTTATGTTAGATCGAACCCTAGGTATCCGTTTAGATAAGGTAGTATATATAAATAACTAGCTTCTAGTCTGTTTTTACATAACTACCTAAAGTTTATTATTATCCTCTTAGTTAATATACCTATCCCTATAGACTAAAGCTTAAACCTTTACTAGTGCCTAAGGATATTTATCCTGTAAGACATAATATAGTTTACTAGCTTCTACTATAACCTTAGCTATATGGCTAAATTTCCACTCAGAACGAGGTAGATATTAGCTAGGTCTCTAAGGTTCCTTTCCTACTCACTCTCTTAGGCTAATAGATAGAGGGTTAGGCCTATATACAGCTAATACTATATTACCTTAGCGGTAGTTCTTAGCCTATAGCTATCGCTTAGGTCCTCTATACTCAATACTAATAACAATCTCTAGCTAAGCTTTTAGATAACTATAAGCATAATAAAGATCTTTCTACCTTTCTACCTTACTAAATTTACTAATACTAAACCGCTCACTATAGTACTATACCTAATAATAATATTTGCTTACTTACCCTTAATAGTAGCGGAGTCTATAGCCTATCCTTACTAATAATTCTATAAAATCTTATATTTACTATTAACCCTAACTCCCTACCTAAGCTATGCGATTACTTTAATATAATCTATAGTACTAGTACTAGTAGCTTAATCGCTATTATACTAAAGTACCTAAGGATAATAATTAATAAATACATTACTATATATATATCCTTATCTAATAAGGTATTTAAGAAGAAGAGCTATAAGGTTAAGATTAATAGCTAGTTCTAGAGTAGATTCAATACTATAGTATTAGAGTAGGTAGTTAAGTAGATCCTAATAGATAATAGCTATAGTAAAGATATATTTCTTAAAGATCCCTCTAAAACTGCTTATAAAGTATGGGTTTCTAACTCCTTTATTTCCTTATAGTATAGCTAACTAATAAGCTTTATATACATAATAAGTAAAGAAACTAAAGACATAGTATGCCTAACGAGCTACTATCCCCACGGGCTAGCTTACCTATTTAACTCTACTAAGATATAGCAAGCCTACTAGGCTATATCTACCGCAACTACCTTTTTCAATCCCATCACCATCAGGCCCTTTTAAGAGCAGTTCGTCAACAGTACCCTAGGAGCGAACAACCCCATATACACGCTTTAGAACCAGGCTTAGGATGTCTAGGCTGACCAGCTGTGGGGCAGTCTTCGGTGCCTGGTATCAATTAGGATGGGCGTGCCTGCCTTAAGGCCCTTGCGTAATGATATCCTAGGCATCGGGGCCACCTTAAAGAAGCTCGCGATAGAAACAGAGACGACGGCGGAGCAGTTTCGTCGTAACAAATCCAACCTTAATGACGAAGGCCGCTACTATCGCTTTAATGTCGCCCGCGGTCTCGAGGATGTCAGCCTGGAAGAATCGAGGAAGCAGCGCGAGATTGCCACGGCGACCGGACGTTACGTCGCGTCACAGGACGTGTTCAGACAGATGAAGGCATGCGCAAACGGCCTTGCGAGGAAGCACTGTTAGTTAATCCTAGTCGCTGCGAGTTCCTATTACGTTCCCACCTCCTATCGTAGTGTTGCTAATCCATCGTTGCAAGACTTTAGCTCCTATAAGACACCCTTCAGCCTGGATGGTGTACCTGCGTCGAGCAACTTCGTCGACAGGCCGTCCGACACTGCCGATCTAGAGAAATACCTCCTCCCCTGCTGATCGCATTCCCGATAGATGAGGAAGGTCTTCGTGCTGCACGGACTCGGTAGCGTCGGAAAGACATAGCTAGCTATCGATTTCGCTCGGCGTCACTAGGCTACGTTTAGCTCAGTCTTCTGGTTCGACGGTAGGTCGGAGGACCGCCTTAGAGGGAGCATTGCTGGCTACGTTAACCGCATTCCGAAAGGACAAATTCCTAGTATAGGCCGGAACTAGTCCGAGGCTTATAGTAAGGACAATCTCGATACCGCTATAGCGAGTGTGATAGAGTGGCTTACGCAGCCTAATAATGGTAATTGGCTATTGATCTTCGATAATGTTAACTAAGACTATGAGTAAGGCGGTGTGATAGGTGTATATAATCTAAGATGCTATCTGCCTAGTGACTATGGGGTAATACTAGTTATAATATAGCTTTCGCACCTTATATAGCTAAGCGAGTCTAGGCGGTTAGCTAAGGTTAATCTAAGTCTTAGTAGGATTATTTTTAGGAAATGGTATAGTGGTAAACTTAGTAAGTCTTAATAGCCTTATATACTAATTATAATATAATGTAATCTTACCTTATGCTAAGCTTGGATTATGATTAGCTCCTTAAGCTACTAGATAGCCTACTCTTAGCGCTAGTATAAGCTGCCTTATACCTCTAAGAAAAGAGGGTTAATATAACAATATATATATAGATCTATAAATACTAATAGGATAAGCTAATAGGATCCCGCGATATATTAAGCTGCTTACTTCTAGATTATAAGTAGGGAAGCATTACTATAATATAGATAGTTTTATTTAAGAAGATTAAGAGTAAAAGTACTAATACTACTAATCTATTATAACTCTAAGCCTTTCTTAACAATAAGTAGTTATAGTATAGTCTACTTAGAGTAGTAGTAGTAGTAGGAGGGGTAGATAGGTAGCCCGATTAGCTTAGAGAGATAGCTTATAATATAGTGCGATTCCTAGACTCTATTGGCCTACTTCTCTATTACTTAATAATTAAAACCTAGGAAGGGTTAGTAGGTAGCTACTCTATATACCTAGTAGTATACTAATAGGCATTATTCTTAGATAGTAATTAATAGAAATAAGAATTAGTAAGGCTAGCGCTTATAATAGTTAGTTCCTTAATACTAATATATAAATTAAAGGAGTATTAGGTCTTTTAGTAAAAGCTTCTTCTATATATAGAGAGGTATATAGAATAGATATAAAAAGCACTCTTAGATATAAGCATTTAGTATATTAGTAATAAAATAGTAATAATCTTATTATATATACTAAGGGTCCTCTATTTAGATTAAGGTAAGTTTAAGGAGGTAAAGGAGATATATAAGTAGGTGTTAGAAGGCTCTAAGAAGGTACTTAGACCTTATTATATATTAACTCTTAATATAGTTAATAACTTAGGTCTTCTCTATAAGGATTAAGGTAAGCTTAAGGAGGTAGAGGAAATATATAAGCAAGCGCTAAAAAGCTATAAGAAAGTACTTAAACCTTATTATATATTAACTCTTTTAATAGTTAATAACTTAGGAGCTCTCTATTTAGACTAAGGTAAGTTTAAGGAGGTAATAAAGATATATAAGTAAGTATTAGAAAGCTATAAGAAGGTACTTAGACCTTATTATATATTAACTCTTATAATAATTAATAACTTAAGAGCTCTTTATTTAGGCTAAGGTAAGTTTAAGGAGGTAAAGGAGATATATAGGTAAGCGTTAGAAGGCTATAAAAAGTCGCTTAGGTCTTACTATATATTAACTCTTAGCTTAGTTTATTATTTAGGAATCCTTTATAAAGCTTAAGGTAAGTTTAAGAAGGTAGAGGAAATATATAGGTAGGTACTAGAAGGTTATAAGAAGGTACTTAAACCTTATTATATATTAACTCTTAGTATAGTTAATAACTTAGGAGCCCTTTATTTAAGCTAAGGTAAGTTTAGGAAGGTAGAGGAGATATATAAGTAAGTATTAGAAGGTAAAGAGAAGGTACTAGGACCTTATTATATATTAACTCTTAATATAGTTAATAATTTAGGGAGCCTCTATAAAGCCTAAGGTAAGTTTAAGAAGGTAGAGAAGATATATAAATAGGTACTAAAAGGCTATAAGAAAGCACTTAGGTCTTACTATATATTAACTCTTAGCTTAGTTTACTATTTAGGAATCCTTTATAAGGATTAAGATAAGTTTAAAGAGGTAAAGAAGATATATAAATAAGCATTAAAAAGCTAAGAGAAAGTACTTAGACCTTATTATATATTAACTCTTAGTATAGTTAATAACTTAAGAGCCCTCTATTTAGACTAAGATAAGTTTAAGAAGGTAAAGGAAATATATAAGTAAGCACTAGAAGGCTATAAGAAGATACTTAGACCTTATTATATATTAACTCTTATAATAATTAATAACTTAAGAGCCCTTTACTATTACTAAGGTAAGCTTAAGGAGTTAGAAGAGATATATAAATAGGTGCTAGAAGGTTAAGAGAAGGTATTAAGACTTTATTATATATTAACTCTTTTAATAGTTAATAACTTAGGAGCTTTCTATAAGGCCTAAGGTAAGTTTAAGGAGGTAAAGGAAATATATAAGTAAGCGCTAAAAGGCTATAAGAAGGTATTTAGATCTTATTATATATTAACTCTTAATATAGTTAATAACTTAAGGAACCTCTATAAGGCCTAAGGTAAGTTTAAGAAGGTAAAGGAGATATATAAGTAAGTATTAAAAAGCTATAAGAAGGTACTTAGACTATATTATATATTAACTCTTAATATAGTTAATAACTTAGAAGCCCTTTATTTAGGCTAAAGTAAGTTTAGGGAGGTAAAGAAAATATATAAGTAAGTATTAGAAAGTAAAGAGAAGGCACTAAGACCTTATTATATATTAACTCTTAATATAGTTAATAACTTAGGGAGCCTTTATAAGGCCTAAGGTAAGTTTAAGGAGGTAGAGAAGATATATAAGCAAGCACTATATAGTTTCCAAACGACCTTAGGACCTAACTATCCTAAATTATCTATAGTTATATATAATATAGAATCTTTATAACGTATTAAAGGTATTATAAGTCATTACTTTCCATTAATTACTAAGGGTAGCCTAACTAGATTAGTAGGTATTTCCATAAGCATAAATAAAGAGGCTAAGTTAATAAGCAGACTGAAAGCATTAGGACGATTAGTATCTAGGATCCGCGGAATCGTTAAACCTTATTGTATAGAGAGACCGAATGAGTTGACTTAATAGGGATGCTAAGGTATCTACTCTCTTTAAGGTAGAGCTACATATCTTAGTAGATTAGAGTGAGGTTAAGCAAGCACTAAGAAATGAGACCAGGGCTACTAAATTCTTCTATAGATTGTTATTAAATAGCTCTATATAAAGCCCATAGAGATTTTGATTGTGTCTTATCAATTCCCCTACTTGTATGTAAACGGATTTTTTTCTCCTCTATGTAGTTTTACTATAGTAAGGCAGAAGTTCCCAGCCTAACTTCAACGCTCTCCCTACCCTACCCTATCCGTATCATCCTATATATCCATTTCTATCTCTATCCTAAGGATCTCTTTTAAGTCTTCTAGAATATATAGAAAGCTATGTCCGAATTCTAATAGAACCGTAACGCAACCCTTAACGATGAGACCATTAGAGTTACTAACAGTAGCGTACTTCAAACCCTATCCCTTATTAGACATTCGGTACTTAATTCCTTTTATTAACTATAAGGAAATATCAAAGGAAATCGTATACTCCTCTTAAACAAGTCTTTTTTTCCATTCGATCTCTAATAGTCCTTTAACATAGTGGCCTATCTTCCATAGTATAGGTAGTGAGTCTGCTAGATATATTAGGATTATCACTATAGGCTAAAGGGGTACTCCTACCAGTCAGTTCCTAATGAAGGAATAATATAATACTAGGATCTACTATATAGTGCCTATCTAAGATAATGGATTTAAAGACTTCTACCTAAGACATCTACTTCTTCTAAGATGAGTTTTCTTGCCTGAACTTTAACTACCTTCTATTCTACTCCTCTAGAAGCCTTAGTTGTTTTTAGTAATTCTAGAGCTCTCTCTCTATCTTTAGTGTAACTAGTAATCCTAACGTAGTTATGGAGGTATTTCTATCCCTTTTCGACCTCTCTAACTATTACTTTTAGATCCTTTCTAAACGTTAAGGCTTAATAGCAGGTTGAGTTAACTTCCCTACCTTACGCCTTCCCCAAAGTTTCCGAGTTAGACTGGTGCTATAACTAGGCCCTCGAAGGGGTTTAGCTAAGGTAAAAACTTTATAGTGTGTAGGACTGTTCCTTATAGTTAGAGTCCTAGGGTCTTTACCATTTAGGAAGAACTTAGGCTCTAATCCTTTCTCACTACAATATTCACCCCTAGGAGACTAATCGTAACAGCTAGTACTATAGGCACGTATAATATAGCCTGCGCTTTCGGTTAGAAGCTTTCTTATAAATACCTAGTAGAGAGCCAACCTATACTATCTCTATCGCTAGGAATAATAGGATTTAGACCGGTAGGAGTGTTCATCGAAAGACTAGTATTGTGCTTTTCGAGACGTATATATTTTAAGGTGATTTGCTCCCTCTTAGGATACTTATGTAGAGAAGGGCTATTACCTAGAATAGAAGAAGACATTATTTATAGGTATAAAACCTAGAAGATAAAGTCTAGGAGACAGTAGGATGGGAGGATTTAGAAGCAATAGGGAGACGCTATAAATTTATATTCTCCTAGGTTGAGCTAAACCTAGGAATAAAGCCCCTAAGTTAAGTAGGGCAGCCTATATAAAGATAGCGTGTCACACATATAATGGTGTAAACCTAGAAGGAGGCCGCCTTAGCCCGGCTATATAGCTATGCCTAGCTAGGTAATATAGAGATATAAAGAGGGATATTTACCTTATGCAGAAAGGATCCGGACCTAATAATGCTACTTAATATAATAAGGTAGCGCCTATAAGATAGTTAAGCCTCCTTATATAGCAATTTTGTTTTATATCTTAAGCCTACTAATGATAATATCCTTACTACTTAAGGCGCTATTATATGCAAACCAGTCTAATATCCCTAGGCATAAGATAGTATTTAGATATACTACTAACCCCTAAACTAGCTAAACTAGCTAGAAGGTTCTTTACCCCTATGGTTCCTACTATACCTTGCTTAGCATAATTATATTAGCATTGCCCTAACCTATTAGTCTCTCTATACTATTAGTCCGCTAGACTAGTATAATAAGAGTTAGTCTTATAATCATTAATCTATACCTTAGCTCTAGTAGCCTCCTTTAACTATTCTACCCATTAAGAGTAGGAGCTACTAATAGTAAGGTATACTCTCTACTCTATACCTCCCTAATATATAGTTTATACTAACACCCCTAAGGATAGATAATATAAGTACTATAGAAGGTAAAAAGGGCTTAGGCCCTAGCCTTCTAGGGTTTATAGAAGAATAGGGGCAATATTTTCTTAGGAGCTATCCCTATTCCCCTAGCAAGCTCTTAGAGTAAAGCTTGAAGTAGCTACTATTATATGCCCCAGCTAATAGACACCGTGACACTACCTTAGAGAAGCGTCCTATAGCGGTTATAGCAGCTATATGCGACTAATAGGTTATTATATAAGACCTTACTATAGGTTTTTAGATCTATTAAGGGCTGAGTCCTGCCTAACTGTCCGAATGTTCCCTGAAACTATACGATAGTTCTCATAGCTTAAACCTGCTTCGTTAGTAGTAAAAACTCTCTTAGTAATCCTAAAATGGTGGAAACACTTTCTAGACATAATGCAAAGGGATAGTTACCTTAGGAATAGCTAAGATCTAGGCTAAACTTTAATAGAAATAAAGAAGTTAAATATAGTTTAGAAATATGTCTATACATAGCCAATTTATAGTAATATATTTATATTATATCTTATCTTCTCTATGCTAATAGTAGAGTAGTCCAGCCCGATAAATTCCCTATATATAAGCTATGTTAAACTCCTTATTATATATATTTAGTTTATCTTATAATAAAGAAACTATCTCTTCTACTAATAATATATTAATGTTACTATTAGAGTCTAGGAATCTCTATAAAAACTTCCTAATTACTCTAGAGTTAATAGCTTCGTTTATATCTAGTTAATCTATACAAATAGTTAACCTAGCCTAGTGTTTATTATAGGGAGTATATAAACTTATCTATACTACTTTAAGTAAAGGCTAGCATTTCCTTAATATAGCATACAATCGCAATCTTTATAAAGCCTAGATAGTCTTAGTATTTAACTAAGCCTTACTTACTTTCTATATTAGTATCCTAATTTAGGTTAAAACTCTAATAGAAATACTAGTTAGCTATCTTAAGCTTATAGATGTAGGATCTAGTTATGGTTAATAGAGTTATGATTCTAACCGTATCTCTATAAATTCCGCTACCAATCTAGCTTCTCTCTCTTAAGGATAATCTATAATATCTAGACTTTAGTTTAGTAAAGTCCTATCTAAGTCTATTTAGCACTTATATTTCTATTAGCTATTAGATTACTTACTAACTTAATATAATTCTCCATAATATTAAAAGTATCTAATAGAGCCTAAGGGGAACTTAGCAATAGCTAAGTAAAGATTTATAGGTAAGGGATAATAGGTATTAAGAAAGGGGGTTTAATATTAAGAGATAAGGATAAAGAAGAGGGTATAATATCTATTTAAGCAGTCTAATAGAGAGCTTTAAGCTAGGAGTCCTATAGCTACTATATCTAGAAGGTTTAGATATTAATTCACTCACCTCTATATCCCTTAAATAAAGAGGTAACTAATAGTTAGGCCTCCCACTAACTTAATATCCACTAACTCTTCTTCTATCACATTCGATATACTCCTTACCCTAACCTTTAGTATTCGTTTCCTTACTAAGAGGCCCTCTATTATAGGTAATAATAGGGTTAATTATCACTGCCTAGCGCATCCTAAGACGGACTCCTTAAAATGCGCCTTATATATATATGGATTAAACCTATACTATAGAGTTCTTAGGGTAGTGTACTACACTTTAATCCTAAGAAAGAGTTTAGTTTCGCATTTAGTATAATTCCTAGAGTAACTTCGTTAGTAAAGAGGTAGGCTTAGTAGCTAAGCCATTAATATAAGCTAAGAACGAGGGCTATATCCCTTAACTCTTCTAGCTACTACCCCTTGCTTAGTATAATTATACTAATACTCTCCTCTACCTCTCTATAATATAATTTAACTTAAGTATTAAGGTAGAATCCCTAATTCTTAAGTCTACCTTACCTATACTTATAAAGGTACATTAAGTAATACTAGCTCTAGATAATAAGTTAAGGATATATAAGGGTAGGGGATCTAGTTATTAAGTAGCGTAACTCCCTAAAGTTCCTATATATAGGAGGTACCCCTTTCCCCTTAACATACTTATAGTAGCTACTCTATAATATCTTAGCTAATATCTACTATAGCACTACCCTAGAGGAGTATGTTCTATAATAATCTTAGTAGCTATATATAACTAATAAGTAATTATATAGGATTATTAGATTATAGATCTACTAATAGCTAAGTTCTATTTAACTATCTAAATGCTCTATAAAAAGGTTATATACCTAGTATGTAATTTCTTAATAATCTTCCCCTACTACTAAATCTTATTATAGATAGTAAGAATGATTTATATAGTTTATAGAAATCTTTAACCTTAATATAAGAGGGGTCTATCTAGTGAAATAAGCATAATAATAGTACATGGATAAGAACTACCTAATAATACACTATAAGCCTACGGAATATAGTAATAGAGGCTATTAACCTTAGTAAATACTATAAGATCATATCTCCATTACTTTATATTATAATATACCTCCTATATAAGGATTAACAAAACCTAGATATTAGCTTAAGGGGGTAGGGGCATTGCTAAAAATAGAAGGATATATAGCTAGGTTAATCTCTATTTATATGTTTAGTATCTCCTAAATATTCTATTATAACTTAAAAATAGCTATATAATTATAACCTTAACTTTAATTATAATAAGTCTTATATATTTTATATCGACTATATTAATTATAGTATTTATCCTTAGTACTATAGTAAATCTATTAATATCTATTAAAGTTATCCTATAATATCGAAATACTTAATAGAGCTATTAAAAGATAGGTTTAGTTTCTATAATATATATATCCTTATCTATAAGATATCCTTATGCATTTATAGCAGTTATTATAATATACTATATAATTACTACTAGACTTATACTTATATTTATAGTTCTAATATAAGAGTATAAAGATCCCTAGTTAATATACTTAAGCTCTTCTATTATTATTTCTAGTATAATTAAAGAAGTAAGTATATATCTTACCCTTAGTTTAATTCTAATAATTAAAAGTGCTTATATGTTAGCGGTTCTTAGAGCCTAGGATAGTATACCTTTACTCTATAGCCCCTAGCATTTCTCCTAGTAACTACTAAGGTACCATTTCTTATTAGTACTATCCTAACTTCCTAAAGTAAAGTATTTAATAAACTCTTAATAGTATTAGCTATTACCTTCTAGTGCTAGATAGTATTAGAATGGATGCTTATTATATTATGCACCTTATGTTAGTTTATGAAAATTAAGACTATTATACTAATTGAAACTTTAGCCCTAATAGCTAGTACTATAGCTTTTAGAATGGAATTAGCAATAATCAGGCACTTAATATATACTAAACTTCTATCCAAGACTAAACTTATAATAGTAGATTCTTTTAAATGCTTTTAGAGCCTAAGACTTTCTTATATACCTTATATAGGTTATTGAAAATGTTACGGCCTAGTCCGTCGGGAACAGCGATAGGCTTAAATGCTCAGTTAGTGTGCCCAGTAATTGCCGCAATAGCGATTATTGACCAATCTTTTGCCCAATGGTACAGCGGTCTAGCACAACCGTTACACGATAATCG
>JAZAVJ010000480.1:0-19230 GCA_037954315.1 Neonectria punicea | reverse complement strand
CCCTCCTCTGTATATTTCTCTTGCTTTGTCCTTCACTGGCCAATGGTATTATTCCCTCTTCAACATTGGCATCGCCTCAGCCACCATCTCACAGACACGCACACTGACACGCACACGCACACGCACACACACACACATCTCCGCGTTCGTCTCCCTCTCTCCCTTCGCTTCATCGGGCCGTTTTGATCAGGGTGGTCACTGTCCCAGGCACCCGGATAAGCCACCGCCACAGCCTGGAATGCCTCACTAGTGAGCGTCGAGTCTCCAGTAGCGGACGGGAGAGGAGGCCCCTCGAAGCTGTGTCAGTTATACAATACCGCCGTGGCACAATCCATCGATCTGTCCATCCCCAAACCGGCGATTGTCCTCGATTCATCCCGTCGCCCACGGCAACCCAGGCCACTGCTGCTGTTTGCAGCCTCCGTTTTGTTTCGCACTGGTGGACTCATCGGGCCGTGGACTGAACGAGCACGATAAGGACATGGAAACAGGCCGGACATGTCGTCTTCTCCTCTCTCCTCTCTCGGCCTCTCCCCAGACCCTTCCTTGGCGTGTCTCTTCTCCACCTTGACTAGGGTCTGTTGACTGGTCTCCCAATCGCTGTCCTTGTCCCCCTCTCAGAGCTTCCTCCTCCTCGACCGCTTGGCCTCGACCGCGTCCGGACAGCTCTGGCCCCTAGCCCCTAGCCCCCCAGACGCCGATCATCCGTCGGCCTCCAGAATCTGGACTAAGCTTAAAGGGAACGAATTGTAGGATGGCGCCCGTCACTCACATGTACCTCGTGCAAAGCATTCGCAGACTACGAATAATTACTCAGTAGAAAAGTATTGGGAATTCATGGCCAGGAGGCTCAGTCGGCCTTGATTCCTCAGCTATGATCCCAGGTGATGGCGCATCAAGGCGCAGGGGCATCGCCTTGCTCGTTTGCCTACTACGTACGCTACAGTACCTGCTCGGCCACGTTCGAAACCGGGGGACGTAGCGGACAAGCGGCCGACCGAGCCAAGGACGCCTTGGATAGTCAAGCATGTGCCTGCTTGGTAGAACTAGAACTAGGACTCGTGCGAAGTACTGTAGACCCCGAATACAGCCCATGATTTGACAGTCCGGAGTGATAGTATCCCCGAACACCAATGGGCGAATGAACCGGAGTGCGCCTTCGCGCGGTGGCGGTCCATCCAAGAGCAGCTGAGATCAACTCGCAGGACGGCTGAGAGAAACCCAGCATGATGGCTGAGAGACATGGCGTTCGAGACGGAAGCCATGTCCACTTGTCTTCATAGCGTTTCCTAATAATAACTCCGTGTTGGCCTGCTTCTCGTCGAGGCGTCTGCTTGTCTTGCAAAAAGCCTCGCGCGCCCATGGAAGTGCAGGTCTTGATCTCTCCAACCTCCCTGCCTAGCTTATCAGACATCTCAGACACTGAGGTGGTCAAGGCGAAACACATCAAGGCTATCCTATCCATCCATGAATCCTTCAAACCCCGCATCATCCATCACAAGTGGAAAATGCCCTCACCCACAGACAGGTAGAACGACCCCCCCTACTAAACTAAGAGCGCGGTTATTATGGACATTGCATTCACCCGCCCATACGGATATAACCCAGACAGACGCCCGCACATCCAATGCCCTCGCCTCCCAAAATGTCGCTTCTGCAGACTCCCTGCTTGTATTCTCCGGGTCAAACCGTCAAAGTGGATAACTCAACTCTTGCTGTTGGGCCAACTGCGGAACGGGGTTGCGTTGCACTCGGCCCCCGTGCGAAGATGCATCCATGACTGGCCGCCGTCCGTCGATGCCTTCCTAAAACCCACGGCCGGCAGTCCTAGGCTTTAGGAACACAGCACACAACTGGATCAATGAGATGCATCCTTTCTTTTTGTTTTTGCATGCTGGGCTCCTCCTCTCCGCCGCTGAGCGCCACCATCACTCCTCGGCGCCGCCGGGTCCTCGTTCTACCCCAGAACTCCGCCGCAGCCCGTCTCCTCCGCCCCGCCGCCTCAAAACCCCCTCTTTCAGGTGGGCTTTGGCCGGCATGATAACGGAACGTGATGGGATCATAGCGAAGTGAGCCCAGGCACCGGAGCCATTGCCATTCGGTCCACATCAATCGTCATCTCCCCGCCCCAGGGACGCTCCTCGGAGCCGCACCGGTTCGGTCCCTGGGAGGGGCGCGATATGCGAATGTGTCCGGCATCCGTACTTGGTGTTTTGTGGAAATGCCCGTCCTTCGGAATGAGCAGCAGAGCATCTGTCTGGGCATTCCCACAGTCATTCGCGCGTCACCGTCACCGTCACCGTCCCCGCCAACCGCCCCATCCTCAAGAAATCATCTCGAGACCTCTCCAGCATCACTCGAACCTGTCCCGTTCGCAATGGACCTCCACCACATCTTTCATCGCATCACGTGTCAGGACACCCATCCTGTTGAAGTCGTTGGCTGATGAAGGCACAGCATCTTGAACCCCTGCCCAAATCTTCCCGTGCCGTGCCGTGCCCGCGAAGGTACCGACCATCTTCATCTCCCACCAAGTGAGATCAAACCCCAGGTCCGTGCTACGGCAAATAGTCCGGGGCATGTTCGTTCGTTGCCCAACATCCATGATCTATCTGTGCCGGTGGGTATACCCGGGCTAGCCACGGCCTGGCCCGTTCCCTAGTTCAATTCTTTCGCGGCATAGGCTCACCGCCATCCCCTTTCTCGATGCCTCAAGTACACGGTTTCGCCCAAATAAGATGTGGTCTCTACATGGTCTTTGCATGCTCGTTGCAATCGCGAGGTTTCCAATTCGAGGCGTGCATCCAACAAACCTTCCAACCCTACACTCAGGAAGCTCCAGATCTATTAGGCCACCACCCGGGGTAAACCACAGTCTCGTGTGCCAAGTATCAAGAGAGAGCTTCCATCTATCCGGCAGTGTCGATAGGGTGCCAGACGTCTTTGCTTTGGGTTGTCAGACACTTCCGTCTCAAGGGTCTTGAATGCATCCATCTTGCTCGATCCTTGGAAATTCGCTCATCGTCTCCGAATCCCCGTTGGTTTCCTTGTCTGCAGACTCGATCAATGAGATCAACGTCTCCCGCTTGCGTTGCTTTCCTCTTGCATTCCTACCTCAGAATCTGCACAGATGCCGTGTCCATATCCGTGGTTGGTTCTCCTTACGGCACGTGTCAATCACTTTGACCAATTAATTCGGGCAAGTTTCCCGACAATCTGCCATCCAAGAGCCATTTCGTTATCAGAAAACGAGTGGCCGATGTCTCAAAAGACGCAACCCATGGCCCAGCTAGGGTCCCATTCAGATTTTGGCACGCGAGAGCCTCCAGCCGAGGTATGCCACGTCGCAGTCTTTGTGTGAAGCCCAAATGCAAACGGCGTCTTTGCAATGTTATCAGCACACACTCGGTGTGTAAAGGAGGCCCCAGCCATTTGGTAAGCGCTCGAAGCGCTCTCGTCAGGTTTCTGGTTTTCGCGGTTTGACGCCGTATACCCGCCAAATCGACTATGCTCTGAGTAGTCTTTTCGAGTTCTCTTTGTGATGAGATGGTCGCTGTTGGCTGTGGAGGAGGTTCTGACAAAGGTAATCAATCACCTGCGCCTGTATGGGTCAACCCGTGCGACTGTCGATTCAAACATACCCGTGAAGCCCCCTCACCCCAGCCTTTAAGTTGCTGGCCTGGGGGGGGACTTGCGTTGAGATTCGTGCTGAACTATCCCATAAAGATTGAAACAAACAGCAGGGTGTGTAGCAAGCATCCGATGATGCCTTGATGGGTGGCGATGGGTTCACTAGGATCGTCTGCTGGTTCAGGTAAGCCATGACGAATCGCAGACGGGGGTTCGTTTGGCCAAAGCCCCCGTCAACCATCCCGCTTTGCCGCTGGACTGCATGTCAAGTTTCCTCGGAAATGGACTGGGCCAGGTCTTATGTCCTCATATCTAGCTGCAGGCTGATGGGTTTTAGCGCCAGGCACGTTGAGATTAGTCCAACCGAACCAACCCAGAAGTGTATCTGCCCATGACAATTACTCTGAAGCTGCGAGACATGTTCTGCCAACTCCTCCGGCAGCGCTCTCGTGCTTCCCCGGAACCTATCCGACCCCGCCTTTCCGAAATACTCCTCAGACTAAGGACTCGGGTTGTTGTACCCTGCTCGTGCATGACGACAGAACCAGGGAAGGGGACCGGCCGGTGTAATGCGGGCGAAAGACCCAGTCTGCCCCAGTTGTTTATCCCTCGTTGAGCCACGTTTCCATTCCAAGGACCTGAAGTCGAAGAAAGCCATCAGCATATACGCAAATGCAAAATCATAGCCCAGTGTATGTTTTAGTGGGCGTTATGTTGAGACAAAGGTTGGTTTCTGTTCAGTCCAGGTGCCAAGCATTAGATAGATAGGACAAAATTCGCACCCACAACCGAATTGTTGAGAGAGCACGTGCGAGAAATCAAGTCGAGAATCGGAGTTCCAACGCACAACCATATAATCGGTTGAAAGGTAAAATGCTGAAGTAGTAACTGATCGAGTGTGATCCCTGCTTTGGTTCGTGAAACAAAGGGCCGTGACGTGTCTGCGATACTGGGTAGATTCTGAGTCCCGGATCCAGTACCCTGGAGAAGATAGAGTCCTGAACAGCGAGATTAGCCTGTGACAAACATGCCCGCCCCAGTTGAGCAAATATACTCATGAGGCTTTCCATTATACCTGAAGTCCTAGGCTGCAAAGGCTTTACCAAGTCCAAATATGATGTGTGGGGGTGGTTCTGGTTGTAAATCCATGAGCCGTGGCTTCTCGGTTAAAGCCCAATGATATCATAACTGTAACGTAACGGTGAATATGTCAACTCTGGCGGCCAGTCAAGTCGTGCAGATACTTATGTCCCCGAGAAGTAGCGGCGTGCCCATGACTGGCGGTATTTGAGTTGTCCGGAGTCTCCTCTCAACGTCATGTCGGCTCCCGCCTTGAACGAGGTCATTGTCGATATGTCGCAAGGGCATGGTGACATGTATACTCGAGCGAATGGTTGAAAATAGATCTACAGAGCTCAATGTTTGTGAACCAAATTGTGTGCCATTCGACAAAGAACATAAAGGATGCTCGGCATCAGCGACAAATCCTGGGAACTGGTCAGGATACCCACCTTGCCACATACAAAGCAGTGAAAAATTGTGTCATCCCCGACGCACGTCGGGAGAAAGTTATTCTAGTGATAGAAGGCGGGTTTGAAGCTGTGAGCATCATAAACAAAATCAATACTGATTGGTTGCAACAAGAGACTATCCCGTATCAAAGCTCGATTAGTAGCCTCATCGACGTCGTTTTAGTAGATGCCCCGTGCTCCGGTGTCCGTGTACCCCCTGCGAAGTCGATCAGCTTGGCCACGGAGCAAGGCTAGGGCTATCCTGGCTCCTCCACAATCTTCTGCCCTTTTCGCGCACTAGTAAACTAACGGTCGTCAAGATCCGTTCCGATCCTTCTTCGCTCCATTAGAGATGGGATCGCCAGTTTTATGCGTCCAATGCCGCCACCATTTGACGACAATGGGCAGATGTTTTTGAGGCAACTGTGGCTCGATAATTTTTTTCTGGCGCAAGAATCAACCACCACCTGGGCTTCGAGGCTTTCGTCAGCAATGGGTTCGTGGAAATGTGCGGAGGCATCCTGGCACAGGTACCGACATGCCCTCCCATGTCATACACAAGAGGGGCAAATTGATACCAAGGTGAGGAGTTGAGCGGGTCAGGATGCGGGTGGGGATCAATTCAGGCTGATGGGCAGGTTCTGCAGACACATCGTGAGCTGCGAAACCATCAAAGTCCGATCCGCAATTGACTCAGTTGCTCTGCTCCTTAGACGTCGTCCATGTCCTCTCTTTTCTCAGAGTGCGATTAAGTGGCGACATGACGATCAGAAAGCGTGTGATGACATCTCAATATTGCCCTCAAGCACCATGTCGAGACTGGACGGGATCTGCTGGGTGTTGCAATGGAGATTCGATGCAACCTCACTCCAGCTAGCCCAGTCCGCACAAACGATGGTCTTAAACCTGGAGTCGATAGCCATTGCCCGAACGGTCGAGCTGCGTCGCGCGGCGCCAGTGCTCACTTGGCTGCGGACCAACAAGTGCTGGCTGATAGTGATCGCGGGATCCTGACAGGGCCTGAAATGTGCGTAATTGTCCACCACGTTGTAGCGCACGCGCCAGGGCCAGCAGGTCTAGATCGGATCCAGCAAGGGCTCGGGATCTGGCGAGCTTGGTGACGACGTCGGCGCAGCAACAACTGGCAGCAATTGGCAGCCGGCTGACGGTGGAGCGGGCAAACGGACTCTGCAAGGACAGGACGGGGAGCAAGTGGCCCGTTTCGTTGGCGATCAGGGAATGGTAGGGTTTGCGGCTGCGAATGAGAGTAGGGTCGCCCGCAACCAACTACCAACTGGAGCAGGTGATGACTGGCATGCCACTAAGGGACCCGTCGCTATCGATTTCGCACAGGTGTGTCAAAGGTCGGCTGCTGAGACATTTCATAGGACGGCCGCGGCGGCAGGCTCTTGTCGGCGCGAGCGCTTCATCAAGCTGGTTTGTTCAGGACATGGACTCCATCGTTGGATGGGTCATGGAGCTGATGATGGGCGTTGGCCCCAGCCCAAGTTCGGTGGCACCGCCGTCGCCGTCGCTGTCGTACATGGCACTACTTCGTACTCTGCACGCAACGGTGTTGTTGCTGAGACGCCAGACGCAAGACGCCACCGAGCAGCGACGACGATGGCGATAGCGATGGCGATGGCGATGGCGATGTGGGTTCGAGGTCCAGTGGGCGCTGGACCTGGCGGGATGGTGTGATTTCTGCGTCTTGGTCCATCTGCACTGGACACGCGGGCCGCTCTCTTCCTATCGCCGGCCAGACAATTCGGAACGGGCGTGCTGGAAGCGCTCAACCAACCGCATGAAGCTGCGTCTGTCTAGTTGTCTGAATGAGAGGAGGTCTGTGGAGAGAGGTTGAGGATCCAATCTTAGATTCACAACTCAAGATGGGCAGGGGATCGGACGCGAGCCACCAGGAGCAGGCTTGATTTGCGCTCAAGCCAAGCCAAGCCGCACGGCGTGGTTGCCCCATCATGGCCCATGCGGCCATGCCACCACCACCTTGGACAGATCCTGGATCATGGGTGGCCCTTGGGATGCGATGGGTTGCACCGTGCCCTCCGATGATGCAGATGGATGCAGGCCGGAGACGGCGGCCAGGGAGGTAGCCAGGCCGGCAGAGATGATGCACGCAGGCGCTCTCTCCTCATCTCATTCAAACATCAAAAGCGAGGACTGCACGCCCGCGAGTCGTCTGCGAGTCGTCTGCGAGTCTCCTGCAAGCCTGCAGGCCTGCATGGGAGACAGGGCACGTCTAAGGGCTGGCCCGCACGAAGTGCTACCCTGCCAGAGCTGCCGAGGGGACGATCTGCGGTTTACCTGTAGCCCGCATCCGCGACTCATCGCTGGCTATCCCCCTCAGGACGAGTTGCTAGCCCAGACAAGCCATGCCAGTCTGCCACAGTCGAATCAGCCGCTGTTCTCGCCAGCCAGCGCTTGACGGCAATGCGGCGGGTGTCTCGAGGCGGGCCTGGAGCCGATCCAATCTTAGCGAGGCGGAAGATGAGCGATGCAATGTGATGCGATGGTGCATCTTTGTAGTCGCGAGATTATTACCAGTCAGTCAGGCCAAGAGTGAACTGCTACAGGGCTCACTGCAAGTCTGGAGAA
Organism: Neonectria punicea; assembly: GCA_037954315.1. Classification (NCBI taxonomy): domain Eukaryota; kingdom Fungi; phylum Ascomycota; class Sordariomycetes; order Hypocreales; family Nectriaceae; genus Neonectria; species Neonectria punicea. The sequence continues at coordinate 11,476 of JAZAVJ010000480.1, read as the reverse complement.
GCGCAATTGGGCACTCCAATTGGTGGAAGGCGCACTCTATCGTCACTTCCATACCTGCTACTACCTGCTACTTGCTGCGTACCTACCTTCCTCATAGTCACCTCGCCTTCATAGTCCAGAACCTGCCCGGACGGAAAGGTAACCTGACGAGGACGGAAAGGAAAGAAGGAAGGAAGGCACGGTTGAGCTGAGCTTTGCCACGGGCCAGCACCACCACAGCAACATCAAGTTCCCCTCCACCACGAATACCGTCTGCATCTCCCAATCCAAGGCTGGTAAGGTCCGGCAAGTATGAGGCAAGGCAGACGGACTAGCACAGGCTTACTTACCTAGTAACTCGACCAAGAAACGAGACAAAAGGTACCTTGGTATCGGGGGACGGTCCTGAGGTGCCCTGCCTCAGCCGCCCCGGAGAGTGTGAAGAGCGTGAGGAGTGAAGAGTGAGAGATGATGTTGCTCATCAACAGGCTCGGCCAGTTCCTGCATCCACGCGAATTAAGGTACTATTCGTTGGCTCGACGTCGTACAGCCCACATAGGTAACTTATGCGATATTCAATTGCTTTTTTCCGACAATCTCCCTGCCGGGGCCGCAGCTGGTTGGACAATTGCCTCCGGTTCGTCTCCTCTTCTCTCGACAACTCCAGCAAACCACATGGGACCGCATCCTATCCCGCATCCCCTGGTGTCCGCCGGATTCCACGGGGTTCATCCACGACGAGGCGCCGGCGCGCAGAGACATTGAACACGCAGCGCATCGCAGCCCCATCGTCAGCGCGAAGAGAGTGGGCGTGGGCGTGGACATGGGCTTGATCTCGGTCATTGCCATGGCCATGGCCATCAATGGTCATGTCTTGGGCGTGGGCTTGGCCTTAGTCGCCCGCCCACTGTTTTCTCCCCTCACTCCTCCTCCTCCTCCTCTCTTCTCGTCTCTCTTCCCTTCTCCTCCACTCTCTCCACTCCCCACTAGTAGATGCCTCGTGTGTCTTCTGATTTGCCTCATCGTCCTCATCAGTGGTCCCCCCAGTTGCAGTCGCTCGCTCGCTGGTTCAGTCGCTCGCGCGCACACCCAAAAGGCCCACTCGCTAACACGAGCCAGTCCATGGCTCCATGCCTCTCCCGCCCGTAGCCATCGACGCCATCCATTGCTAATTGAGCCACCTCGACCCCCAGCGGCGACAAACGACGAGCACCTCGAATCCAACAATGTCGCCGCGAGCCGAGCAACTGTGGCACGAGACATTGCCCTCATGCGCCAGTCCAGCACCCACGCCACAGCGCGCATCTGATCCATGGGGGAGCGACGGAAATGCTGGAGCAGCCATGAGAGTTGTCACATTCTTGTCTCCTCTTCAACAAGGGGTCCGCAGCAAAGTCACCCTCCCGCCGTGCTGCTGCTGCTGCTGCTGCTGCTGCTGCTGCTGCAATGCCGACCTAATTGCCTCCATGCTCATGGATGTCCTGGCAGCCGCGAAACCACCGCATTAGCAGCAGAAAGAGCAACATCAAAACAAGACCCCCCGGCGGCCGGCCGGGGTCGGCGTTTGAACGGACTGGCTGGCTCTCTTGTCGCAGCGCCTCTCCATGGCCCCAGTCTTCAGTGTCGACGCACACCCCCTCCCTCAGCGGGTTGCTAACGATGCCCTCTCTCCCCCAAGTCGAGCCGCCGCCACCATGCATGGGTCCTCCAACCCTCCAACCCCTCGCTCCCCACCCGTCCTAATGCAATGGGCGCAGGGCCAATGCACCCCTGCCGTCCTGGTCCTGTCTGGTTGTCCAGGCCAGAGATCAATCTTGACAGAAAAGATGCGCGCTTGTTTCTCCGTACGTACTTCGTACAGGTCGATTCTCCCTCCTAGGCCGGCCTACGAAGTACATGCCACCACATGTTGCCATGGCTGGCCTCAGGGACCCTCTCTTCTCCATGTTCATGCATGACCCATTTAGAGGACGGGGTCAGTCCTGAGTATATATCCTAGACCCATTCCCCCAACCTGAGCTCAGGTGCTATCATCGCCACGACCTCCTCTCCTCCTCCCTCTCTTCTTCATCGGCCAATTCGTCCCTGCGATGGCCGTGTCTACATAGTCCTTTTTCAGTCTTTGTGTACATTACTGTCTCCCCCCCCCCTCGGTTTCTCTCCTCTGCGGCGGTGCTGGTCTGTGTCTGTGGTTCATCGTGTTTGCCTCGGTTTTCAGCGTCTCTGATTCACTTCACCTTCCTCTCCTCCCCCCAAGCCCCGGCAGTGAATCACTGCGACTCGAAACAAGCGAGATCACAAGCCCTCAGCTTTTTGGCCTTTTCTCTTCAAAAACAAAACCATCACCCGTCTCAGGTGAATTCATCCTCCTCCATCACCACCAGTTTGCCAGGGCAGTGGTAGTGGTCTCGACATCAGGAGACTTCGAGATAAAGAATTCCTGAGCTGTATCAACAGACTCCCGTGGTGCTTTCCCGCTCGTTTTGCTACGGAGGGGAAAAACAGCACCCTTCTTCACAGCCTTGCTTCTTCAACCTCGCCAAACTCTTCCCCACAAAGATGCAAAATCCTGAAATGGAAACCAACGGTCATAGCGCCGTCCCAGGACTCGCTGGACTCTTGTCTTTGTCGATCCCATCCTTCGATTTCTGGTACTCGACTACTTTCTGGATTTACCTCTTCTGGGGTCTTTGGTAAGCCTATTTTCTCACACCCCTCTCTGCCCTCAGCCACCCGAACACTTTTATTGGAAGACAACACGTAGACGTACTTCCTTCAGCTCTGATCACACCCTAACATCATCCCAGGATCCACCGATATTTCCGATTGATCGTCCACTGTATCAGTCACTGGACGTACAAGTCGAAACCAATCCCAAGCAAGCCAACCTTCACAAGCAACGATGTGACCGTGGTCATTCCCACCATCCATAATGCCTTCGAGGAGCTCCGACCCTCTCTTCAGAGCATTTTAGCTTGCCAGCCTGCCGAGTTGATTCTGGTCACCACCCATGACAAACGGCAGGGCCTGCAGCGTCTGGCCGACTCGCTGGCTCACCCTAAGGTTCGCGTACTTGACACTCCAATTGCCAATAAGCGTCTTCAAGTCTGTGAGGCTCTCCCCAAGGTTTCTACTCCAATCACCATCATGGCCGACGACGATGTGACTTGGCCATCTACCCTCATGCCCTGGATCCTGGCACCTTTTGAGGATCCCCAGATCGGCGGCGTCGGAACCTGTCAGCGAGTCCGTCGAGAACACACCGGCGCATGGAGCACTCGAGTCTGGAACTGGCTCGGAGCTGCGTACGTCGAACGCCGAAACTTCGAAATCTCCGCCACGCACAACATCGACGGCGGCACCTCGTGCATGTCGGGGCGCACTGGTGCTTATCGATCTGAAATCCTTTCGAGTCACGATTTCCTCCACGGCTTTAAGAATGAGAAGTGGAGAAAGTGGATTCTCAACGCGGATGACGACAACTTTGTTACTCGATGGTTGGTCAGCCACCAGTGGAAGACCTGGATCCAGTACGAACGGGAATGTGAGATTGAAACCACGCTAGAGAACAGCAACAAGTTTCTGTATCAATGTTCCCGTTGGGCCCGAAGCAACTGGAGAAGCAATTGGGCCAGCTTGGTCACGGAAAGATATATTTGGAAGTAAGTCGAAACGGTCCCTTGCCTTTCTTTGCCTTGGGGTCGCGTATTAACGCACTGCACAGACAGCAATGGTGGTGCACCTACGCCTTGCACATTGCCACCTTTACCTCCCTGGCCTTTGTCGTCGACCCGCTTCTTCTGGTTTCGTGCTGGCGAGCAACAGCGGAGTGGGATGTTCAGAGCCGCCGATACGCCTTCTGGTCTCAGTTCATCTTCATGTTTGCCTTCACCAAGGTGGTCAAGTTGATGGGCTTGTTCCTTCGAAACCCCAGCGACGTCATCTTCCTTCCGGTGTCGATTCTGTTTGGATATTTCCACGGACTGGTCAAGCTTTACGCCCTGGTGACGCTTAATATGGTAGGTATTCATTACGTCGGAGAAAAATGGTGGCACAACTAACAATCTTTTTTTAGACGTCATGGGGTAGCCGAGCTGACGGTGACACGAACGACGAGCAGCGGTTGGCACCAGCCCCGCAGCCGTCTGTGGTTCTGAAGACGCCCCCTGGAAAGGGATCGCTCATCCGCTACAACGCTCGTCAGAAGGGACGACCAGCGCAAGGACGGGGAGCACAGGAGGGCGCCTGGGAGAAGAGCGGATACGCCGCGTACGACTCGAGTACCTCGTACATTCCTATACGGGTACCTACGCCACTTATATTGACGCCTGAAGACAACAAACTGCGGGCGGATGGAAATTTGGCCAGCGGGGACTGTCGGTCAATGTAAGGCGGCAGCGAAACGACTTGATGAGCCATGAGCAACGGATATTTTTCCTTCACAACAACGGTTTTTTTGTTCTTTTCTACAGACCGATACGGATCACTGGGATTAAAAAACTTCTCGCCTTTCTCCGATGACTCGCGTTACACCAAACACGCACAAAACGGAAACAAGACTTGCGAAATGGAGTAGGCGGCAGAAGTGACAAGGTTCGGGTCGGTGTTAGAGGTGTTGGTAAAAGTTTTTGCTTTCCATGATTGGACGATGAGGAGCACTTCGACGGGGCCTAGGCTCGAGAGCAAATAGTTGTCTGGTGCTTCGGAATGAGATATTTCCACAGCAGGGATCCAGACAAGCTTGATAAGCCGGCAAGGGTCCCGGGAAGATAATGTGCGGGGAGAAGCAGACAGGGCTGTGGAAAATACAGTTCTTGTTGATGCAGGAACCCGGGGGAACAAGCTTGGTCGTGTGATACACAATGGGATAATGACATTTCCAGGAGGCCTTGACTTTCCTCCGCGGCGACGGAAACCCGTCTACTCAAACGGATGGATAGGATTCAGGGCTTGTGACGATGTCAAGATTGGGAGACTAGAAGCTCAGAAAATTCAAGATTATTAATTTCCAACCAAGCACGCAACTGAACGCGTCTGGACACAGTCTTTGGAGTGTGCGGGTAGTAGGGGCGTCGACTACGCCACAGCCACAGTATGACGCTGACGACATGTCTGGGCGATGCCAGGCATGTGCTTAAGGGTCCAAAGAAGCTACAGCGGCGGGGACAAGGACGCAAGGATGGACAGGCCAAGGGTCTAAACGGGTTGGTTGCTGCAGATGCGGATCTCGATGATGCGAGGGTGTTACACGGCAGACGGAGCGGGCGTTTTGGTGCGACACTGGAAGAAGAAGAGGTGTTGATCGGGTGGAAGAGGATTCGCCCGGGTGGTGGGGAGCGGGTATTGACGGTAGCAGTGGATGGGATGGTGTGTGGGAGAGGTGTTTGGATATGTGTAGTGTAGATAGATACTTGGGTGGTCTAAGTTGCATGTTACGAGTCGAGGCCTGTTGCGAGTTGTTGCGACACTGTCTAGCCGGGCTGGGCTTGGTTACCATGGTGAAATATGCCCGAGGGCTGCGCGAATGCGTGAGTGTGAGTATGAGTATTGCGCGTGAGTGGTGAACGAGCTGCGGTACGTGTGCGTGCGCATGTGTGTGTGTATGAGTCCCACGATACACGTATTTGTTGTTATTGTTGTGTTGGTGGTGGTGGTGCATGTGTCAGTGCATCAAGGTGCATACCTGCATACCTCATCATGGAATAATAAGAAACCCCGCGCCCGTCGTCCCCCACATAATTGCCCAGATTCTAGGATTCTCGATTCCCATTCTGCATGTTTTCCCAGTCGGGCAAGCGAGTGCGAGTCTTTTGAGAGATTCTGCCGGCGAGAGGGCCATTTTCGCGAGGGGCAGTAAGGATGAGCAGTCTGTGCTGCGCGATGGTACGTGGTTTCGGGGACTCTAGGGGTTGGCTTGAGTCGTGGACGTACATACATCCCATAGGTAGGAGATTGTCATCAGATAGGTAGGTAGGAAATGCTGCCCCCAATGGCCAATCTTCTCTTGGTTGGCTTTTCGTCGATGGCGGGATCTCGGCGTTGGGGGACCAGCACGAATAGATGGGCTGCGAATGCACGGAGATTTTTTTCCCTTTCTCTGGACACCTGCCGAGATGGACGAGATCAGGGTCTTGCCTGACACTGTTCTCAGGGATCAGGGAGGGGAGCACGGAGGTGATGATGATGAGGCGTCTGTTAGTCTACCAAAATAAGTAGGTGAGTATTAACTAGCACCACTACCACACGTCACGAACTAGTACTTGGGCAAATACCTGGACAGTGGCTGAGATTGACGGTTCAATGGAAGTATCTACGTACCATCTCCCGTCTCCAGCAATGCCTCATTTCCTCGCGAAGCATCTACACCAGGATGCATGCACGCCCCCGACAACCGCAAAAGCCACAGTCAATACAACCCGTCTATCTACGTCCCATTCCCCATTTCAGATATCCCCCCCATACCTGGATATTTCAACACAGCTTAGCCTCCTCTGCTAAGCACTACGTAGACAGCTGGGTTAGGTCTGGCGGGCGGCGGGGTGGAAGGAGAACAGCACCGCAAGCGCACATCCCAGGATGATGAGCTGCATTAACCCAAAGGTCCCCGGCGTTGAAGGCTAAAAGACGAGACAGTGAGACATTGTGAGAGAGTCTCTGAGACATGCAGACAACAAAGTGAGGGGGTTGTCGTGGATTTTGGAGGCTGGTTCAGACCAAGCTGGGATAAGGACACAGATATCATAGTTACAAGGACATGGGCTTGTCGTCTCCTGCTATGGACATCATCATCCATCTGTTTCGTCCGCAACTCAAGAGAAACAACAGAAAACCCCACTCAAACAAGGACAACAGCAAGGGACAACCCACTCATCAAGGCACGCAGCCCACTTCCAGAGGGAAACCCCGCAAAACCGCAAAATGTCGCGCCTCCACTCCGCCCGTCGTCTCCTCTCTGGCGTCACCGCGGGTCCCCCTCTCATCTTCAACCAAGCCAAGATGGGCCTGACCACCAAACGCAACCCCCAGCTCGCAATTGGCCTGCACGCCCGCCACAACAGGGAAGCTCGCACACCATGGACAAAAGTAAAGTCGCCAGAACCGGAAGCGGGGGTGGAGGAAGAGAGAACGAGATACAGAGCAAGAGGCCGACAAGCGTTCCGAGGTACGTAATTGAGGCTATTTTCTGACCAGGGTGGGATCTCGTGAGGGTTGGCTCAGCCTGGCTGCATCGCACCACACTCTCTCTGCCTTGGCTTGCGAGCTTGGTGCTGAGAAGTGCTAAGCTGATGTTCGAGCTAACATGTCCCAAACTAGGAGTAGCCTCGCAGCTAAGGCGAGATAGAGTCAAGGGTAGCTCCCTAGTCCGTACGGTGGTGAACCACTTCGTCAACTAAAGTTGCAAGCAGATACGCATGGGGTTGGTGCCTCTCAAGCGTTGTCTGCGCCTTGTCTTGCCTTGTCAGGATAGTCTGTCTCACCTAGTTAGGCTTGTTGTGTGTGTGTCTTACCTTGTGTCTTACCTTCGCCAGGCTTGTCTCATCCGGGCTTGCCTTATCCTCGCTCTCTTCCTTGCTCGTTTCACGCGGGGTTGTCAGTCTATCTGAGCCTCCACTTGGTTAAGCCCTACAATGCATGCTCTGGAACTAGCGACAGAGCGATTACAGACTCAGTGCCTTGCTGGGCATGGGTTCCTTTCCGTTGCGGGCTTTCTCCTCCGAGTCGACGTTGCCTATTACCGGCTGCCGAAAACGAAACTCGCTTTAGCCTAACTTTGGCTGGAAGCATTTGGTGGACGTGGCGTCGGCATTTTGCATGGCATAACATGGCGTCGAGAACTGTGGCGCATTCGCCTACACGCAATATCTAACAGAACGGACTGGTCGGTTGCTATTGGACTGTCTGGGTACTTCGCGGGCGGATGGAGGTTGGCACACGACCACGATGACTCAGGATGAGACACACAAAATACCCAGGCGGAGGGACGGTTCGTTTTGACATGTGAGGCATCGCCTACACACATCAACGAGGGCAAATGATTCACACGGCCAAAGCTACCTTGTTCGCCTACCTGCTACCAAGCACACGAGCCAGGGTAGGTACAGTAGCAGTGTCCGTAGGTCAGGGAGGTATTCGTAATCCTTGAACAAGGCAGGGGTCCCAGGTCCAGAACCTGGCGCTGCGTAGCACGGTGCCTGGATCTGAGAGACTTTGCGGCTTGCGTCCTGCGATTGCGGCGTGCGACTTGCTTCGAGGTGTGAGTTGTCACTATCCCAGCCTCATGCATGGTCATCATATATCTATATCGATACTCCGTCGGTGGATGATCGATGGGCAGGGCCAAAGGAACCAAACCATGGTTATCATACTATGCAACATGGGAAAATGGGGGTAGTGGTTAGTAGAAACTAGGAACTAGGAAGTAGCAAAAGACAAGTGACCAGGGAGGACGAGGGGGGGGACGTGGTGGAGAGTGGGGAGAGTCCGACGATCATCGAGCACGTCCTCGTCGCCAAAGCCCTGAGGAGGGGTCGTGTTGAGTTGTGACTCGTGAGCCATCAGCTGCTGGCGTTATTGCGGCGTCCATTGATGCAGGTCCTGACTCTTGACGTGCAAATCCCAGGTTCAAACCCACAGGTCCAGGTCCAGGTCCAGACCGAGAAGAGATGAGTTGTCACACTGACCGACGCGCTGCAAGCCAACCTGCAACAAAGGCTTCACCTCGGTATATCAAGGAGATATCAGCCCACCGTGGCCAAGCTTCTCCTCCATCACAGCAAGATCAGCTTGCATTTCTGTCAACACATGCAGGCCCTGTGTTGATCGGATCTGGCGGAAATACGACCAAGCCGGGAACCCTGGTGAAAATGCACAGTTGAGGCCAAAGCTGCTTCTCACGATGTGACCCCCTCCTCTCTCCCTCCCATACCATATTCCACTCCTCCTGGAGTACACCAAATACCCCACGACAACAACGGCTAGCCACATGAGTCTCATGTCACTGGGCTCCAACGCCCTGTTGCTGTGAGAAACAAGATATCGAGGCCCATCTTGGCCTACGGCAGCCAAGTTCGTGAGACTCCGCTAACGGGCAGCTCTGTGTCGAACCCCTGCTGGCGGTGGCCATCCCCCATCCCCCATCGGTCTGTTCTCCTCCGATGAGATACAGATATGATATGGGGATGGCCTGGTGTCTTGATGGGGGCTGCTCCTCACCTCAGTGCCCTTGACAAGTCGACCCTCTTTGACTGGAGCTCGTTCGGTGGCCGTCTGGTGGACTGGGAGCGCAGACCAGGGTCAGGACCAGGATCAGGCAGGACCAAGATCAAGAACTAGAGCCGCTTGAAACGGGCGGGCTCGGCTCGCGTCGCGGGAGGGAGCGCATTGACGAAGATGCGTTCTCCCGGACAGACCCTAGCCACCGGACGCTGGCCATCCGTCACCGGCACCGTTGCAACAAACTGGTTGGTGATCTGTATTTGCAGATGCAACGGGGAATGGAGCAGGCGAGTGACAGGCCTTCCCGATGGATGAGCGCCGAGCGGCAAATATGGGAGGATTCCAGTTCGCCACCTTGTTAAGAACGCATGCAATGTTGCGGATAGTCTTGCCCTTGTCCTGCACCGGTTTTGCATCCACTCCACTCCACTCCACAGCCGCGCATACTTGACAGTCGACGACCGTCAACTCGCCTATTTGTTGGTCTTTCTGGGGTCCTGGCTGCAGCAGCTCCTCCTCCGTACATCTAGACCGGCGTCATCGGGAGGCGGCGATCGACGGCGGGAAACTCCAGTTTTGGAGGTTTGTGAAAACAAACCAACAACAATTGGCCCTCGGCTTCTTGTCCGAGGGTTGACGTTTGACGTTTTCTCTGCCAGTTCACACCAACCGGCATGATCGTCGCCCCGTTCGACTCGCCTGGCCAAATCCTCTGAGCCCCGGTCTCGTTAGTTCAATCGCGCTGCCGCCGTCCCCATCCGTCTAGTTGCAGCTCGCTATCGGCCGGAGACGGACGGCGTTGCGTTGTCGCCATCCGTCCATCCAACCAGGCCGTGCATCCGTTCATGATCCTTCCGTCCAAAATCCTCAATCCTCAATTCCATATCCAAGATCCAGAATCCCTCCGAGGGAGATGCATCCAGCAATGCCCTTCCCCCTTCGCCTTCGGGCCTTTCCCCTTCGGCATGTAACTACCGGTTGTCCGAGGTCCCCCCTGGAAGGATTCTGCAGGACAGCCAGCGCATGGAGATAATCATGCATAGCCAGCAAGGGCCTATTTTGTCGTTGCGGGTTGACGGGACGGAGTCGTTAGTGACACGAAGCAAAGGAAGAACTAACAGCATCTGCAGCCTCCCTTGCCCTCGGTCTGGCATGCATCCCGGCTGGTGGTGTTTCCGGACGACGAAACGAGATGAGGCAAGATTGGTACGCCCGCTGTAGTGTCCGTAGTCTTCCTGTAGCGCGTCACGTGTGCGCACGGCTTACTACGCACTTACTGGCCGAGTGCGAATTCATCATCATCATCATCAACAACAACAACATCACTACTAACTTACTAGTGAGTACTACAGGTAGGCATTTCACCTAGGAATTCGTACTTCGTACATCTACGAAACACCTTGGGCCTAAGGCAGGTTGAAAGACGCCGCTCAGTGGAGGCGGCGGCTTACCATCGGGGCCAAAGACATGCGGCCGCCACTCGCTACCAATTCCCCCGGTTCTCCATTTTTGCTCCCTGGCCTTGCTTGTCCTGTCGTTCAAATCCTTCGGAGACTAGCATTTTGGCCTCACCTCGAGCCGCAGTAGCCGCCGGCCCGGACCACCCTCCGACAGATCCCTTCCGCACCGTGCCATGTCATTCATGTCTTGGAGCTGCGCGTGTCTGGGGCTGTGTCTGTCGTCTCGCAGTTTGGCTCGTCCAATCGTCCTCGCTCCTCGGCCCTTTTTGAGCCCGGCAGCCGGGACGAAAACACGACGTCGCTTGCTGCAAGCCGTCGGCACCGCCAATTGGCCGACCCCCAAGGCTTTGAAGCCAATTTCTCTTCCTCTCAAGTCAAGTTGAGGCAAGGTGAAGTGGACGGTACGTACCCATTCCTCCTCCGACCGGGCCGGGATTCGGGGGTGTGGACTGTGAACGCTTGGCCTGGGCGAGAGGGACTTGGCCTTGGCGATGGCGATGGCTTGGGACGCCAACAAAGAACGACCAGGCAGGGGGTGGGGGGTCTCTCTATCTAACGAATTCTTGATGCCGACTCTGCAAGCCTGCATCTGTCTGCGGCACTAACAAGGGCGGGTCTGAGCGTGCGCGCGCATCCATGATGTGCAGCAGCGCCGTCTCCATGCCATGTCGCTGTCCCCCACTCATCGCGCGAATACAGACGTCCATTTCAAAAGTCCTGTCCCAAGCTAATGACGCCACACTCTCATACCCCGGTCGGCTACCTAGGGATACATAGCCTTCAGGGCGGCCCGCGCGCTACCTCCTCTATATCCCCTATAT